>JAAAKL020002632.1:0-25397 GCA_010016065.2 Carybdea cf. marsupialis auct. non (Linnaeus, 1758) | reverse complement strand
TATATGTCTATATATGTATATGTTTACATATGTATATAGTGTTTCAGTAAGTATATTCTTGTTGAACCACCTATCATACATGATACGGTCTTCTTCAGCAAATTCGTCAATACCATAACACGAAACATGAAACATTAAACCGTAGCTTTTAAATTCAACAATGTGCGTCAGTTCCCTCCATATCACTTATGACCTATCTGCTAAATCAATTTTCAAACTGCTCTTTGAATTATGATATATCTAAGTTATCTCTTAACTACGCACATCACCAACAAACCACATTTTGATAAAAATCGACATGAAAGAACTTTGATGACTGCGACAGTAACGAAATCACTTAAAGATGTATGGCAATCTACCTAAGGCAATCGTTCATTCCCTCCACTTTTGAATTTCGCTGCAGTGACAACAACTATCTGAGGCACGCGTCGGGTTTGTTCCTTACTGTGTTAAAATCTTCCTTGGCATATTAAAATACATGTAGCCAGTCATGGAAGAGAGATTGTGGGAGAAGAAGGCATCATTTACAATAAAGTCGCGTCTATACCAACTGTCACCGCTTACAATGGTCTGCATCAGAACGGAATGCGACCAAAGCACCAGTTCCAAGTTTAAAATTTGGCCACAGCATCTCTCAAGGGCGAGAATCAATCGCCGTAATAACAGTTGATCCCTCTTCCATAACTAATGGTCCTTGGTGCTTACGAAAAAATACGGTACGTACCTTCACTCCGTCACGACCTGATGGTCCCTTCCTACCAGGTGGACCGGGTGGTCCCTACAAAGGAGAGAGAAATAAAGCACATCAATAAAGGAAGCTTTGCGTGCAAATAAATAAAAGCCAGCCGAGATAACAAGCGATACTCTAAATATCTCTGCAAGGAACATCATTCTGAACATAAACGAAAGTTTAGCACTACGTTTGTCTGAGCAAGAACATTTAAACACATATGCAAATCTAAAACTTGGAGTTCTATGCGCAACAGTAGGTACAACTAGGCACCATCTAAAAACATAAAAACCGCTTTGGTTCCTTGAATAATTTCATTGCAGTGATCGTTAAAAAAGTCAGCATTAATCATGAATTTAAAAGGAGCTAGAAAGCACTATTGTTAACTGTTTATAAGCCAAGAAAAACATAGCATACCCTCACTAAGGACAAAGAACGTGATACAAAAGTTCACCTCGAGGAAATTTACGTTCGAACATTATTATTGGGCAAAAAATGAAAACATAAGATTAGGAACTTGTTCCTTATATGGAATCTAAACACTTTCTTACATCGCATGTTGGTGTTTTAACGCTACCAAAAACGGTATCACCCACTTCGGAACCACTGGTATACGTATTCTTTTGTAATCAGGAAAACCAGTTTTCCCTGACCGTAGAGATTTTTAATGCCTAAACTCAAATATTTCGATTTTTAGGTTTTTTTCGGACCTCCATTACCTCCCTTGTGAAAGTTAGGAAACTTACTAGGATGTTTCCCAAGAGGCAAGACCACTTTACCCAAGGGGAAGGAACAAAATGCTAAAACAGATATTGTACTAATGTACTTAACTTACCGGTGGTCCCATGTCTCCTCTCTCTCCGGGGTATCCTCTTTCTCCCTACGGAAGGAAACATTAGAATGTTAGAAATGTATAAAATATGTATGAAACAAGCAGCATAAGCAAGATTGTTTTTGTTTTAATGACAACCAGCTTCGAGCAGGAGCAAGCAAACTTTTCGCACCAAAACTGATCATAGGTGCCACTTAACCACAATTACAAGAAGAGTGTCAACAACTGCAAATGTAAGTGGTAGCACCAAATATAACCTGCGCTTAAAATACTGTAGCCATAGCAACAGTACCAAACGTCAACATGCAAAACCTAGCATTCAAATGAGAACCCAAAAATATTGCCTAATCGATACAAGAAAAACCATCAATGTAAACATAGAAAATAAAATGGAGATTTGGATTGTTGCCAGCTAAAACTTTGCCATAATAAAGTATTAAGACAGTTTAATGAGTCTTCCTGTAGTAAGGCAAGTGAAGGGCTGCTCCACATTTGGCATGTTGTAACAGATAAAGTTCGTCCTTCTTCGGTCTTGCTTCAACAAAGTTAGAAATCTTAAATCCTAGGGTAAAAGACGTCTAATACTTATAGTTGCGTAACTAAAACATTTGAAAAAAAATAACAAGTATAATGATAAATACACAGCGAGTATAGAACTAATTACTGAAAAAATAAAATTACTATTTGAAGCAAAATTACCGGTTTTTATAAACCAGAGAGGTAATGCAAACAGCATAAATAAAGATACGAAAACATGTTTTTCAGAAAGTTACAGAACAGCTTCAAAAGTGCAAGCTGCAAGCTACCAGCTACAAGAGCTACGTTCAATGGCTTCAAAAGCTCGTAATGAATACTCACAATTCTGCCAGGGGGCCCATCCTTTCCTGCTAATCCTGCTGGTCCCTACAAAAACCAAATTAAATCTCTGTTAAAACATACACTTTAGATGGTATATTAAAGGACTGTAGCATCTCCACGAATAACAATTAATGAAAATAATGTCGAGGAAGAGTCTATGAGTGGTTCTCAAATCTCCTTTTCATTCCTTCATACTGGGTTGGTAGGACTAGGAAAACTGGAATACTGTTTTTATGTAAAAGCCTTAAAATGCTACCACAAAATTAAGAAGTAGATGATAACAATTCCCATACATTTCAATACAAATTCCCACAATTCCCGAACCTGCTTGGGATAGCCACAGACCACTTCGAATAAAGCCCTCCCCATGGGGAGGTATCCAGCTAAATCAGCAAAAGATTCCTACGTCAATGCAACTTCATGTTGTAGTAATGACTAGGGAAATGTGAAATATCCTGAAATCCATTGATGATATTCTTACAACAGCTTCAAGAACTATGCTATGACAGTTATACGCATAAATATAGAGTTCTGATAAATCGAAACATTTAACTCTTCGCTCAGTACGTTTTGCAAATAAACACGGCATAATACTGGAAGATCCTCCAAGCGGGAGGAAAGGTTAAAACAATCTATGCAAGTCATTATAGCAAATCCCTGTTACAGATGGTGTGAATACTAAATTGACAAACACCAGATCAGCTACGTAAGAGAGCTTACACTTGCAGTCTCTCAAAAATAATTCAAAACCTATTATTATAAGCAGTGTATCCATTATTGAAACTACCTTATATAATAAACAGCATACGACCAGTGAAATATTTTTTCAATAAAAAACACATGAATAAGAACATAACTAAATTAAACGTACCCTTGCACCGTCCTTTCCAGGTTTGCCTTGAGGTCCTTGAGCTCCAGATGGTCCCTATGTGACAGATGATAAAAGATGACGACATTCAAAATTTCGGTTCATGCATTGAAAACCTAATTTGAGTAAAGACAAGCATAAAGTCAGCCCAAAGTTCTTTCCCTGAGAGTTCGGGTTGGGAGTAGGTGCTTTTATCTATCCTTATCGTTGGACTGGAAGTTTGGTGTTCGCTGTTCCTTCTTCCACAAGATGGGTACTCTCCCAGTGACCCCTATGGGCTTCCTGCTAATGCATCGTAACCAAAACTACACTGTCAACAGCTAAACTTTCTCAATCTTGATACCAAAAGATTTTACTTTTAAAACTGTTGGTTGGGCTCTTTTTGACATTCGATTCTTCATCAGAGCGGAAATAATCTAACATGTAAATTGGAGTAAAATTCGTCAAAAAAACCCCAACAAACATACTATGGAACTGAATCTGATCTAATGTACTCCATGCTCTCACTCTCCATCTTAGAAAAATCGGGCATATAAACATCGATTTTTAAAGTTAATTAAATTCCAAACGTTTGGCTGAATTTCACGGCTAATGATAGCAAAATACGGTCCCGTTCCAACTAGCTGTCGTCAGAGCAAAATCTTAAATCTCACATTACCTGACTAGTTCTACAATCGGAAAGCGTCAGAAAAACTTCCAAGTCCTCCAATTTCCATAAATCAACGTCTTTTAATTAGGGGTTAATGGTATTTGGATAATGCAAAATTGTAAGACTTCTGCAACTTCTTTGTTTCCACATGTCTGTGATTTGTCATATATTTTTAAACATCACGCCACCCTAAAACGCAGTATTATTCTGCCTCAATCATAACTAAGACTTGAAAACAAAAAAAAGTGTCAAGTTACTAACCATGGCTCCCTGCTGTCCCATTCGCCCTTGTTCACCAGTCTCTCCTCTGGCTCCTGGTCTTCCAGCCTCTCCACGGGGTCCCTTGACACCTGGAGGTCCACGCTTTCCTTTGTCACCAGGACTGCCATTGAAGCCATCTTTTCCTGCCTCACCAGGGTATCCTTGGTCACCAAGAGCTCCAATGTCTCCAATCTCACCGTCCATTCCATCGAATCCCTGAAATTGATGTACGGAAGAGAATATGTTAATACACAAATAGATCATGTGAAACGATCGGTGGCATTGAATATATAGCCGAGCATTAACTAAAACTAATTACCCAATCTGTTACAAAAATGCCCAAGAACGATTTAAACGCCATCCCCCTATTACATCGTATACCCCCTCATAAGTGCTTCTCGTACCCTCCTTTGCATTCCAATTTTATGAGAAGATACAAGATCTTGATGGTAAGAATCACGAACAAGGTCATATGTATGCAATAATCTAGCCTGCGGTAAATAAAGACACAAACTTCACTTACCTAGATAAAAAAAGAAGAAGCAAACCTAATTTCCATAGGAGTCAATTAATTTACATAAGCTTGTCTCGAGGTGCAGAAGACTCCCGATAATGGCCTCAACGGTGACTACACTCCTAAGGTACGTTTCTTCACATATATCACTGATGAACACATTTTGAGGCGTTGCGCATTGGTTTTACGATGCGAACTGACTGTTAACCCCATATCAGTACCAAGATCAAGGAACGAATACTTACAGAATCTCCTGGTGGGCCTGGGTCTCCATCAGCTCCAGGTGCACCCTAAAAAGAATCCCGGGAAACAATTAGTGGAGTAACAATACACTTTGTTACAATATCGTTATTATTCATACCATGATGTTATGGAAAACATGTTTAATATGCACTAAAAGTGATGAAAAGGTTATAAAAACTTTTAGGCTCTAATGACAAACGACCCTCTGTCAAAGAAGCCCTCTTTGAAGAGTCGTTTGGAAAGTTTGTTCTGCACAGGAAGAGAATCCAAGTGCCTTTAATAACTAGAATGGAACACAGACGCCTTCTACAAAGAATAGCTAATGGCTATGTCTGACTAACGTTGCAGATATAGATGCCTACTAACCTACATTGTAACATGATACTAGATACAGTCTGAAGCGTTCCACACTTCTCCATACCAATAAAATATTCAGAAATGACAGGCAAAATAATGCTTCAAATTGTTCGCTTTTTCTTATGTCCATGTGGCTATACTGGTTTCAGGGAGTTCCAGAATACAAGAAAAGTAAAATGTCACTGCCTTACACTATTTCTGGTATAGAAAGGCAGAAAGGTGGGCTCGTATTTTTCTATTTTAACGTTATATAGATTCCTAGTAAAAAATCTACAAGTTTTCTGCAGTCAACAATTAATTTTCCTTCTTTCCGTCTTCTTATTGCTGTTTTAGAACTGACTACAAAGACCCAATATATGCCAGATGTCTTCGTCACTTTCAGCAAAAATAAATTTAAGACAAAATGAATTTGGAATAGCTCCTTCACCGACGTACCCCCTTCATCCCCAATAAAGGCAGGGCGTCTCCTATTTTGCCTCGGTTACCAAGAGGTCCTATGAAGAAGAAGAACGGTCGCAACTTACCTTCAAACCATCCTGGCCATCTTGTCCGTTGATTCCTGTGGCACCAGGAGGTCCCTGGAAATAAAGTGAGGTGCGTAGTTAGAATGATAATCAAGGCTAGACATGCAACGAAAAATGCTTTACATAACATACTATGCCCAAAATATCTAGCATTCCATGCATCTACGAGAGCCGCATTACACATTTAAGTAACGCCCTAAATACTTAAAAACTCCAGCAGCTCGCCTGGTGTACGTCAACAAAACACAAACCTCGTCGATATATATTTAGGCAGTACCCATACCACTAGCTATTGATATAAACGAAAACAAAAACCAATGAAGATTTCATCCGCGTTAGCAATGGCAGCTTTCAAAACACATGCATCCAAGCCACGAAATGTAACGAGGGTCAGCACCACTAGATGCAATGAACGTCAACAAAATGCATGCTATCTGCATTAACGCCTCTTAAGGTATTTATAACAAATCGGCTCCAGCATCCCGATTCTTGGAGCACTTGTGTACTTAGTGAAACATACCCTGAAGCCGGAGAAATAACCAATCCTATCACTTATCACTTACATAAAAGGTGAAACACAGGCGGTTTCACGTCGATACGATCGACGGCAAATACGCAATTAATGTGTAATCTGCAATACTCGCTGCTAGTGGTCCGCACTGGGGCATTGTCTCAAAACCACTTAGATTTCATCTATATTCATACGCTGCTTGCAGAGCCACCTACTACGTTCAGGTAAAAGTCAAGCCTGTAAGTTAGTCCCCAGCGAGTTTTCGAGCTGACCATACCTTGGAAGCCACATATGCACAGTATATGGTTATCATTGACGACCTGATATTAACAATTGGTTCTGTCAGTCTACAATCAATGAGCTACCACTGCATTAACTAGAATGCAGCAAATTTAAATAGCCCTTTGCAGTATCAAATAATGGACTTACTCTTGGTCCGGGTGGTCCTTTCGATCCAGGGTTTCCAGTTGGTCCCTAAAATGAGGTAGAGTAGAAAACACGTTCTCAGCATTTATGGCAACTATAGTGTAACAGACTAGAAGTTATGCAGTGCCACTTAATGCATGAAATATACTGCGTTGCAATGGCATTGTGCTCTACTTTGTCACGACGTTACTCTCACTAAGCGTAAAATCTATACTTTTGACACTTCACACAGTATGTATAAATATATGTCAAAGAGAGTGGAAGAGCTCTTGGAAAAAATGAGTATATAATTAAATTTCAGGTAATTCCAGTTTAGATCACAGCTCAATTCTGTACTTAACCAATGTTGTATTATATACTTCAGAATGTACAACAAGAGATAAAGTAATGTAGACAAAGATTTAAGTTTCCAAAACCTTGTATATAGTCAAAACTTTTTAAAAAATGTATATATACATGAGGATTGGCCAACACGGTTCGACGCTGAGGCGTATTCTAACGAGGGAATGCCAGTTCCAAAAGGCTCAAACAAATACCTGCGATGAGAGAAAACTTACGACAACTCTTCCTATATCTATCAGGGTAATCAACTGTCAGTTCGTTCCAGTTAAAGTCACTTCACTCCTACTCCTTCATGACTGCTCTAACTTTCATTTCAACATTAAACCTTGTACAAGACTCACCCTGCTTCCTTTAGGTCCTTGTGGTCCAAAGAAACCTTGTGCTCCCTTGTCTCCCTTAGCTCCAACGAATCCGGGGAGGCCAGGCTGTCCAGAAACTCCAGCAAGACCCTACAACATGAGAATAATAGGAATATAAGGCGTGGGTGTTAAGATATCCTTAGATGATTGCGACATCGTGCAGGTTACACAAAATCCGAACTTCAGTTCGTCTGGTTTACAAATTTCATTAAACTGTAGGACGATATCATTCTGCTGGTTGCTTTAAATCAGCGTCCAATGATGACATGCATTCCTTATTAGTGTGTCAGATCACCGCTATAAAACACGTCATGGAACGTAGGTAAGACATTGCATGAAGACCTAACTTAAAACTATCTGTTATGCGAGGAAAAGTTAATAAAAGCATACAACTGATACCAGATATCCCAACCAATGCGAATCCAAATTTATCAAAATAAAGTGACTACACACTTCTATCTAATAATCAAGAAAAATGTACAGGATACACCTGTGCACAATGTATGTTTATGCACTCACAACAGACTGATCAACCGCCAATCACTGGAGAAAAGCCAACATAAATCCACATGGTCTGAAATGTTAACAAACTTTGCAGTTGGGTTCACTTACCCTAGGTCCTTGTGGTCCTGGTGGGCCGGGAGGTCCAGGTCGACCGTCAGATCCCTACAGAAACAAACAACGGAATAAGATTCCATTAGCCTCAACATCATAAAAAAATAGGAAAAGAACCATAGTCTTCCGTCAAATGAAAACTACAATGACATCACTCTTTGTACATAAAGAAACCAAAGTCAATTTCGTAAAAGAAAATTAATCGGGCGCCAGGGGTGGCTCAATATCAGTGAAAAATACCTGAAAAAAGTTCCTATTGCATACAATACCGTGTTTACATAAATTTATCAAATGAAAGCGAAGAACGTTAATACGACTTGAACTCAAGAACTCATATTAACCTCTTGATAACAAATTCAAGTCCCCTAAATTCGTTTCCTCTTAGTTTGAACTTAACAAATTTATATATACAATAAGAAAACTGTACGAACAGACAATGCTCTAGATAATGCACAACCAAATCTGTCCCTCCACAAAAACTAAAGCCGGAATTACTAATCTCTCGAAAAACCTGCACGGTTAAAACGGAAAGGAACGTCCTATCATGTATTCCCCTTTTTGTCTGCAGATATCTTGATCAATAACTTAAGGAAGAAATCATAGTTCCCTCTAACATTAAAGCTAGCTCAGGTCTGCCCCCCTCCCCGCAATTTGAAGTGCAACTTATAGAAAGGTGTACCACCGACCTTTATTCTCCTTTTCCAACATTTTTACATCATTTATCAACTGCTGGGAAACAATGTTTATTATGCCTACACTGTATGCCTGCTGAAATACCATGTATTATCACAATGGACATGTCCGTGCTATATAATATACCTAAATCCTTTACTATCTAATGATAGCAAGGCAAAAATATATTCACAGCATATATTCACAGCAACATCAATTTTGTTTTAATCGAATCCTCTCAGCCGGTTCTTATCACGATTGAACAAGAGTTTACCATTTTCAACAAATAAACAACTATATACGAAACCTTACCGGTTTTCCTTGTGGTCCCACTTGTCCACCGAGTCCTCTCAGACCACGTTTTCCCTATGAAAGATAACAGAAATAAATGTGAAAATGTGTGTCGATGGCAAAACGGAGTACGGTTTGTGGGGCTTCCAAAACAAGAGTTATATACGGTTAACTATCCGAGAATTCAACAGAAGCAAACATGAAAGTCTACCCTTGAACATCTTGATGGTAGCGATGGAAGAAGGTGCCAAAACGTTAGAACAAATTACTGGAGATAGTAAGCAAATGTGGTGAAACTGTAACAGCTGATACTAAAATTGCGTCTGTCAACTGTCCTGATGTCACCAAATTTACTGTCACATTGGCAAGTTGGCATGAAATTGTCCGAAGTATACTCGTACCAAAACTCCTTCCAAGCTTCACATGGGGAAGAGGGCTAACAGTAGTTGTTAAAGCCCAAAAGTTTATCTACCATGTCCGTCGCAAAGTTTCAGTCACTCTTAACTCTATCTGCTTATACCTTGAGTAATCAGCGTATTCTCCCAAAATCTGTATCATCATTGATCCAACTTTAGCCTCTTCCTTTACAAAGCCGGCTTCTTATCTTCGTGTCTTCAATCTCTCTGCACTTATTACGTGTCTTGCTCATATGCTATCCTTGTTGTACCAGGGTTTCCATTATTTAAAATATTACCATCAATGTATTAAGTTAAGTGAGCTTTTATACGCACCTTGTCACCAGTTGCACCGGGTTCACCAACAGCACCAGCTATGCCTGACTCTCCCTACAAATATAATAAAGCATGGCGTTAATTACAGAATTCAATTGGGTACTTAATTACATTCCTCCTTAAAATAGATACAAGAAAATAAATTAAATTGTTATTGCATTCTAGTCGAACAGGTCCAATACAATGAAAAGATAGGTTTCAAATCGTTTTAGTAAATAGCACTTAATGAAGGAGATTGTTGAATTCTACGCTGGATGCAAGTTATTTTCTGCGATCAGATTTGCAGGTAGTTAATTCATTGTTTCAAAAAGACACAAGAGAGAATTTACTACCTGTGTGACATGTTCCTCAATTCTAGAAATACTTAGGAAGTGGCTCCCTTCCCCTCGTGACCGACTCTAACCCTCATATACCTAGGTAGTTCGAAATAGTAATGTTAAAAAGATCCTGCACAAATTACTGAAACAACACATCCCAATTGCAATTTAAATATTCAAACACACAAAACCATCGCTTCCATTACCAAAAAATTGCAACTGCCTGTATACACGTCTATATGGTGGGGTCCCGAATGCAGAATGACATAGGCATGGCTTGTAGGTTTGCATAGAGTTACAAATTGAAACAAAAAGTACGCCCATGGGCTTACAAAGGTACATAAGACAACTCGACACCCTTTCCCCTGTTTCTCTCGTTCTTGCAAATATATACGACTTTTGATTCTAGATGCCTACAACGTACTACTGACTAAAAGCTCTCCCTTGGGGCTCATACATAGGGCGATGGGAGGGGCTCTTAGACCTCGTCCATGAGATCGGTTCTTCTATGGGGCCGTAGAGCCTTTTGAAGTTAGTAAATGGGGTCCTTGGTTGTAAAAGGTTGGGAAGCATTGACCTAAAGGGTGAGGAATAAAGGTTTATGGAAATATCAGCTTGACGTATCCAAAATCCATGCTTAAATAGTGTCATTCCGCATTAAATTTTATCACGGTTGTCCAAGGTTGAACAAATAAGTAGGGCTCAATTGCTTGAGTACGAATATTACCTCGATCTTCTTTAAATGAAAATTGGCTTATTTGTAGAAGGTGTAAAAGAGGTTACCCCTCTTAAATTCCTCAAAGGTACAGACAATTACATTCGAGGTGGGGATTTTTAAACTTCTAGTTAAATAAGTAGCCAGACATACCTGTGCTCCCTGTTGACCTCTTTGTCCTGGCTTTCCTCTGGGTCCCTAGGTAAATAAATGCAAAGATGTGAGTTGCTCGTTAACGCTTTTTTTCAAAGCATGATATGATTTCAATCTCACGCATGTGAATAAATCTACAAGGCCACGTAGCACAAATGACAGCGGAACATGTGATAAAGGAAACATAACAAAAACGTATAAGGAAGATACTTCTACGTGTAGTCGACGTGCCACTTCACTCACTCGTACAATTTGTCATTGTGAATCACCTAGAAATATTCAGATCTATGTTCCTGTACCAACACGCTCCAAAACATCATCTGTCAAAACTTTCGCAAAACGTGAACCGTTGATACAACGTTGAGGATACTACTCCTAGTATACTACTCTGATGCCTTGATACCATCCGACTGTTTATATAAATCAAGCAAACAAGCTACCACAAACAGTTCAACGAAGGAAGGGTCAAACAACCCATCATATACACCCTTTTAAGTCTCTTCTCCCTTCATGAGATAGGGCAAGGAGGACCGAGTATAATCAATACATGCGTGTTACAGCTTTATGCCATGACCAACAGTACTAGGATGTGAATATATGCTTACCTTTAATCCTCTAATACCGGGTACACCGCGAACGCCTTGTGGTCCAGGAGGTCCCTATGGTAAAATTTACAATGACAATTAGTTAATATGAACGGTCTAAGACATCAAGAACAGAAAGCACAAAAGGATAAAACTCGACCACAGAATACATAATTTTAAAATCTGCTACAATAAAGGAAATATCGACGAAAAATCGTGTAAAATGCTTCTGGAAGGCAACTTACAACTCATTCAGCATGATCTTTCCTGAATTTCTAACACTTGATGATACAGTTGCTAGTTCGTGGATTAAGTGGGGGGTATTGTTGTTGTTTTTGGTGGCATACTCGATTTCGAGCATAGATTAAGTGCAATGCCCTAAAAATGTTTCAAGTACAACCTACACCTTACAAATCACTTGTATAGTTAAACGTGTACTGCCACGATTGTACTAACGTCTTTGCAGCACAATACAAGTCACGGTATATTTACAGCGCATTTGCGTGGCACCTAACCATTTAGAGGTACATTCAAAACCAGTCTTATCATAAATAACACCTTATTTTCTTACTTGTGTGGCACCTAACCACTTACCAATACATTCAGAGCCAGTCTTATCATCCATAATGCCTTATTATCTCACTATTTTTATTTTTCTATTATTTTGCTATCAAACAAACAGGTACACACTGTGTCAGCTACTGAAATTCAGCCACGCATAAAAAACAATGAAACCATTTCCTGATCCAACTTGCAAGAGGTGAATAAGACGCCAGCACACACCGTATGTGTAGCTCCAATTGATACGAACCATTAGGTAGTTATTTGTACGTGGGTAAATTGTACGGGATTCAAATACTTCTGCACTACACAGATAACAGACAACAAAGCTTCGGATGCAGTAATAACAATACAAAGAATCAACTTACCCTTTGACCTGGAGGTCCAACGGGTCCAACTGTACCAGATTGACCCTACAAGAGATGCAAAACGATTAATAAATGTACCTGAGTAGTGACAGGTCATGGCAAATATCTACAGCTTGGGATACTGACCAATATGCCAAGTCAAAAGACGGTAGCAGGTCTCCTACACGATACAAGAACAAGTCTACAGCAAAGATGATGATTTCCGACAAAGTACCTACAAAAAGCACTGATGGTTTCTACGACTGGCCATGAACAATCATCAATGCACTTCCTCCTTAGATACAGGTGAAACGAATGCCAACAAATTCACTATCAGCAATAGCCTTCCTTAGGCAACGGTAAGTACTTGTATTAACACCAGCCTTTCATAAATCTCGATGTGTACTTTCCTTGGCAACAGCCTTTCGTATGATATCCATATATACTTCCAATAACTGCAGTTACTTATTTCCTTCAACAGCACCCTTGCGTTTGTTCCATATGTATTAACAACTATTAACAACAACCGTAATTAAGCTCCACACATTTTCCAACTAAATATACATAAAAGAAATATGCTACTCTACATGGAAGTAAAGAGTGAGATAGGAAACTTTTCCATGGTTTTCGGTCGTTTAACTCAACAAATATAAGCATGATAATACAAATTCTTGCCAAGGTCACACACATAATTACGAGGCAAAAGAGAATAATAAAAAAATAATAAGTAACAAGTCAATAATTCACTTACGGAGCTACCCTGTTTTCCTGGAGGCCCTCTTAAACCTGGGTATCCTCGATCTCCCTAAAATGACAACATAGTAATTATGAATTAAAAACGGGTTGAAGAGAAGAGCAAAGACTTGACTTTAACAGGTTTTATCATCAACAACAACAAGCATGAAAACGTTCACAAGATATACATCAATGAGAACGTTCACTGCGCAGGCATGAAAACGCTCACAGCGCAAGCATGAAAACGTTCACACCGCAGACATGAACATGTTCACAGGATAGAGATCAATGAGATGTTCACAGCGCAGGCATGAAAACGTTCACAGCGCAGGCATGAAAACGTTCACGTCGCAGGCATGAAAACGTTCACAGTGCAGGCATGAAAACGGTCACGGGATGGAGATCAATAAGAAATTTCACAGGCTATATCTCTCCATTGCCGCATATACGCATCTGAGCCTGAGCAACATCGTCCTTGACATGTTTGAAATATGAATTTTGTCATACAGCCAATCTGATCCCTTCCTTAAGAATGTGTTTCTCACCTTGAAATAGGCTAAAGTCAAATACCAACACAATGCCAATAGATTATACGTTCCACTGCATCCACCTTATATGCTTCTTATGCTTGAATGACGTATTCTTATGTTGGTCTTGAAATGCAAAACTTGACCTCTTGGTGAAAAAATGCATGCTAAAAACAAGAAGCAATGACAGTGGTAACATCATGTCAAACTTACAGCACGTCCTGCGGGACCCTCGGAACCATCCTGTCCTCCGTCACCAGCAGCTCCCTTCTTTCCTCGAGCTCCATCAACACCCGAGACACCACGTGGTCCTTGGGGTCCAATAGGACCAGGAAGTCCATCAGCACCAGCAGCACCAGTGGGTCCAGGAGGACCTGCAGGTCCACTAAAACCTGGCAGACCGGCAGGACCAACTTTGCCCTGGTCTCCTTTAATACCTGGAAGACCTGGTTCACCCTGTAAACAAGATAGGAAATGATCGTCATAATATATGCCATTTGAGAATTTAAAAATCCTGCAAGTCAAAAACAAGATACCTTTTCCCCTCAGTATGAATGGTTGTTTCAATACCATCACCACCATCAAGTTAACAGAATTTTTCCTCAATACGCCTGCGTTATTATATTTAGGATAAAGCCATCAGCTATGTCACAAAAATAAGACAACCTATTGCAGTTTGGTACAACTCAAAGACGAAAAAGTTCAAACAATTTGTTTTCAGCCAAGTCTAGCTACATGACAACCTTTTAGAAATGCTTTGTATGCCTTTTAGTGCATTCCAACCTCGTAAAAATAACGTGCGAAATACTGCCTTGTTATAGATTTGCCAGAAATATACTTGAAATTGCGAAAAAATCCCAGAGCATCACTAGCCTAAAAATTAATATCTTAAACTGATACATTTGTACCCTCGGGTAGCTAATTAAAATTAGATTTTCAGTCCATGAATGCTAATATGAGGCACATGCACTAGTAAGAATACTAGTCCGGTTTCTCCTTATGGTATGTTTAAAAGTTCCTAAACTGGCAGTACTGCCTCCTCAGATCTTATAAAGCCTTTTGAAAAATGTTCCCGTGTCTTGCAGTCTGTAGTAAATACAGATGGTGAATGTTGAGTAACATTTTC
This sequence comes from Carybdea cf. marsupialis auct. non (Linnaeus, 1758), assembly GCA_010016065.2. NCBI lineage: Eukaryota > Metazoa > Cnidaria > Cubozoa > Carybdeida > Carybdeidae > Carybdea > Carybdea cf. marsupialis auct. non (Linnaeus, 1758). The sequence goes on along the minus strand of JAAAKL020002632.1, from coordinate 10,549 downwards.
ACATATAAGGAACAGAAACGATAAGCTTACGCTCTGTCTTTTTATGTATGCCAATATTGTAAAGTGCATGTTAAAAAATTCCTATATATTTTGGTTATTCAAGAACATAACGCAATTGCATCAACTTACATCATCACCACTTTTTCCAGGTTCTCCCTTTTGTCCCTTGTATCCTTGGCTTCCTGGGTCACCCTTCATTCCTTTTGGACCTGCTTGACCTGGGGGTCCTGGGCTACCCTACAAGATAAGATGATAGAATATGGTAAGATCAAGTCCTGCGATACTGCAATTGTCATTTGCAACAAATGCTTTTGAGCGAACAGCACTCAGCATCAATTACAATGAGGAAGAAATAAACAACAATTATGAGATTTTGGCATTAGGTAAGAAGCATGTTACCTTCATACTACAACAAGAATACAACAACGAGATACAATAACATATTAAGCCATACAATAACTTTAGTCATGTATAATATTAAAATACAGGGCAGGTTAATCAACACAATTTCAAAATTGCTTATCTGTCTGCCAGAGTAGCCCTCTCCTTATCGCTTCTTTCTTGATGCTTTATGGAGGTGGTTTAAACATTCAAATATTCATTCCATATAGCTTGTTGCAATTAATCTTCTTACTTGGGCATTATCAGCAACCTAAGACACCCCCTTCTATTATCTAAAAATCTGACCTCCAACTGTAAGCCGAAAATTACTCAGGATGCAAGTTGACCAAAACCATCAAAGATGGTATAAAATCAAACCAACATGTCAAAACTTAATTTACTTAACAGCAAATCGATGTTCTGAGGGGTGAAAATTTACTGCGACAAAAACATATGCCAAGGGAAGTAATGATCACCTTTGAAAATATCAATAACTCTCTCCAATTGTCAATATATATGACTTACGAATTCAGAATGTTAGAAATACAATAAGATACAATTTCAATGCCAATACTTACAGGACTGCCTGATGATCCTCTTGGACCTGTTCTTCCTTTTTCTCCTTTAGCTCCCTACAAAAATAAAATATTTTAACAATCAACATCTGAATATATAGATATGTTAAATATAGAGTAATAAATTCATTCATCATAAAACATGTTTCTCTCTTATGCTCTGGCTTTCACATATCCAGTGTCGACGAAAGAAATCCATTTTTATCACCATCATTGTCTAAGCTTTGTCTATCTGTTTTCTGAGAGGGAAAACCCTTCAGTTAGTGCCCAAGAACATAAAGCAACAAATTGATCTAGAAACGTTTTCACAGCAATCACAGTACCGATTCTGGCAAGAATGATGATAGAGTAACATGTATCTCATCATAACTGAAGAACACAATAGCTCAACTAAAACATCAACTGTTAAATTTAACTTACTGCCAGGTATCCATCATCACTAATGCCAAAAACTATGATGCTGAAACATCAACAGCTGACCAAATTAATTAATGCTCTATCAGCAAAATGGGATGCTACTCTCACCAAAAACCCCTAGCCTATCTTTTGATACAATTGGCACACTGTGTAACCAGTCAAATCAGCTGCAGGTGACCTTAAGCCATGCTGGAAAACTATGAATTTTGTAGCCCCTGGGACTTTGCGAACACTTTAGTGGTACTTGAACTCCAAATTTTTGACCACAGGATAAGATATCAATAGACTATCAATAAATGCCAATACACGAAACACTTTAAACTGGGAAATCACATATGCTTGTCAGCATCTGGATAACAAGGCATACAAAATTTCTTCTGAAATAAAATTGCTAAAACTGCTTACATTCACTCCATCTTTGCCTCGGCTTCCAGCTGGTCCAGCTAGTCCTGAAGGTCCCTATACAAAACACAAATACACGAGCATTAATAAAACAATGAAACTACTCAAAGTAAATGTCTGTTAATCAAGAAGCAAGAAATTGATCTTCATACTGCACCAATATCAAGACTGTCAAATAACACCATTGCACTAAAACAAATGCTTTGGTGTCTAGTTTTCTGCAACAAAACAACTTAACTCATCTGTGGCTATCACCCCTGCCATCATAATTTAAACACAAAGACCACCACCACCATCATCTTCAACACCACTACCATCATCTTCAACACTACTACCATCATCTTCGTTATCACCACCATCTTCACCATAATCATTATCAATGAAGTCATCTTCCTCCTCCTCCTCGTTCTCATTATCATCATCATGGTCGTCTTCATTATCTTTGTTGTCTGCCTTGTCATTGTCATCAACACCATCTTCACCACCATCATCATCATCATCATCATTGCAGTTGCAGTCATCATCATCATCATTATCGCAGTCATCATCATCATTATCGCAGTCATCATCATCATCATCATCATCATCATCGCAGTCATCATCATCATCATCATCATCATCGCAGTCATCATCATCATCATCATCATCATCATCATCATCATCATTGCAGTCATCATCATCATCATCACTGCAGTCATCATCATCACTGCAGTCATCATCATCATCATCATTGCAGTCATCATCATCATCATCATCATTGCAGTCATCATCATCATCATCATCATTGCAGTCATCATCATCATCATCATCATCACCATCACCACCATCAGCAGCATCATTGTCTTCATCACCATCACTATCAGCAGCAGCACCATCATCAGCAGCACTGTCTTCATCATTGTCTCTATCATCTTCATTATCATCGACTGTCATTGTCATCATTATCATCTTACACATTGTTGACCATTGACTATCATTGATCATGATTATCATGAACACTGTCACATGAATACATAATGTACTATTGTAAATGTACTATTGAAATAATAACGTCATGTACTATTGTACACTAGAAATCTTCTGTACATATAAAACAAAGCATTGTATAAAATACTCACCCTTGGCCCTCGTTTTCCTGGAGGTCCTGGTTCTCCTACTTCTCCTGAAAATCCCTGAAATACAAGAAAAAGGATTGAAGTGTATCTAAAATCATATCTTGAAATAAAATGAATGAAGAAAGGTGATTGAAAGTTTTCTCCCTTCTGTTACTTTTAATTTGCTTATTTGCTCCAAATTGATGTATGACAAATTGACATATTACATCAGAAATTGATAATTTATACTTGTTTACAAAATGATTGGCAGTATAGGTACCTCATCTTTGTATTAACTGCATCCTTAAAATCTAGTCTGTTTAGTTAAGCAAGAAATTCTTAACCACAATAGTCTCCTCCTGCAAGGAAGTGACATGCAAAATGACATGCTAAAGCAAATCTATATGCCTTACCCATGATGAAATTGACATCTGCTTCAAGTTTGAGCACCAAAGTAGTAGTAGCTAATATTTCCTCTGCAAGTCCTTACATCAATCATTTAATCTAACCAGAAAGTATCCCATTGACAAAGCATGGATTGTCAAGGATTTTTAACCTATTTCATCTTAGAAAACAGCTAGCCTGAAATACAGACTCAAACAAGTCCTTCCACTTCAACAAAAGAAAGTTGTTTTGGTTCACAATGTAGAATCAGAAATATCAAACGATGACTAATTAGATTAATTCATACAACTATTTACTGGGAGAAAATCACCTTTATCTACAATGTAAAGCTTTTACAACCTAAACAATTAATAAAGCAAATATTACAACCTTGAAAATTGGCAAGATACTTAGAAAATGACCTAAATGTTGCACTTTGCTCTACTATTGATTACCCATGGCTCATTGTAAGGAACCAGCTTAAGTGGAAGTGGCAGTGACAGTCGTGGTGTATTTCTTGCAAAACCTGTGTATTTCAGAAGGTAAACTTACCTTGGGTCCAATAGCACCAGCTTCTCCAATGGGTCCTTGAGGTCCCTGAAAAAACAAACACAACACTACTTCACCTAGATGCTCTTAACTATGCATTATTTTTCAGCCTACATAAAAAACCAGAAATGGAGAGGTGCAAGTACAGTAAATTTGACAAGATAAAAGAGCTTAATAGGTCATTGTAAAATACTCTTCATTTATGACTGATGTGTACAATTATCCATTTCCTAAATTTAACACATATAGAAAGTGTCTTTTAAAAGCTCTCCACTAGTTTTAAAAATATCTTTCTCCTGGCTGCTCATCTATCTATGCAAGTCACAGGTGAGTTTCCTCCTTTCATTATTTATAGAATTGCAAACCAAAAACTTGTATAACCCGTAGCAAAAAATTGACTTTTGTTTTCTTAGTTTTACACCTACTTAAAAAGCCCTCATTATACTATACAAACATTGAAGGCATAGTAGCTGATCTTGGATATACTGCAGTTTGGTTTCAGTGCAACATCTAGAACTTAATCTGGTAAGCAGATTTTGAATCTGTCATATGTAAAAATGCTTTCTTTAAATAATCAATAAAAAGCCAAAATTCACAACTGTGACAATAAAGGGGAATCCAAATGTCCTTGAATCTGAGAAGATGTCTTACTGTGATACTTGTAAAGATACTTGGTAGGTATTCTACCACATAAACATGTTCAATTTCAAGGGGTCATAGCTTTGGTCCTTCTGCTACACCCTGTTGCTTTATTCTTGCCGATTTTTCTTGACTTTCACCAAATATTTGTTACAAAACCATGTTATGTTATTACAGCACTGGTTTCTAAACTGAGGCGGTCAAGCTTGATTTAAGTATAATCTCATCTACAGTTTTTGTTCATTGAATGTAGAATCCAGTCAATATGAAAAGAGAATTTGCGTACCATATTTGCAAGAAAATAAAATTACAGAACAAAGTGTGGTACATAGAGAGCTCAACTTCACAAAAATCTTAAAATTATGGTGACCCAATGCCGCAACATTAGGAAAGCATGTAAAAAATCTTTAAAACTTTGTAAACATGAACCAGCTGGTGGTTAGAACAAGGCAAAAACCATATTCAATGATAAAACATACCGGAGGTCCGTAAACAGGGATGACAACCTACAGAAAAAAACAAACAGAAGTGTTGACAATCATGTTCCATATAATAAGTACACTATATTGGCATATGCCAACCACAGCACTGTTGCAGTATGCTAGTGTTACACTATCCAGTCATACAGGGGTCAAAATAATGTCTGGTTGTCAGCTATTTCCTATCATTTTGAGCATTCGTCTGGTCAAGACAACAAAGTAAATAATTTTGGGTGTCACAAAGGGGTAATAAAACATCCTTTAAAATGTCAGATCACAGAAATCTAACTGATTTCGACCCCTGTCATATGTGCACCACAACTTTGATGCTAAATAATCAAAATTGATAATGCATTGAGATAAACTTGTTTTGACACATTTAATATTTGAAATGTTTTGATTAAAAGCCACACTGACTTCCATCAAATCTGTAATTGACATATCAATGTCCTTTTCTATATGCTGAATACACCAAATAATTATAACTTTTTACCTTAGACAGCTGAAAGAAAGAGAAAAATGCCAGCGCTCCACCCCTTGAGAGATGCATTTAATTTGGTATCTTGTATGTATATATAGTCTCTCAATATCAAAAATGCTTTGTCCATGCAAAAACCCAGAAAATCCCATTTCATGGTATGTATAACACTTTGACAGGCATCCATACGTTGTCACAGTTCTTTTCAACTGGCTTTCTTCCAGCACACATATTACAATAAGTGTTACAAAATTGTTTCAAGCAATATTTGTATTTAACAATGGACATACACTAGCATTGCCTCCTGGAGGTCCAGGTGGCCCAGGTGGTCCAGGGGGTCCTACATCTCCATCATCTCCATCTGATCCAGCTTCACCATTGCGACCCTATGTAAGGGAAAGAACATGATTTGTATTCACGTAAGTATAAGATGGTAACATAAAGTCAATCAAAAGTAAATAAAACCAGATGTTTCTACCATTGACGATCTAAAACATGAGTTCATTCTGCATTGGCACTTATTGACCAGTGAGTGCAACTAAACTAAATGTAATTGACGTCCCCTTCTTAAAGATGAAAGAGCTAATAAAATGTAAATTGCAACTCTTTATGAAAACTAACACATCAGATCTCTCACTCATGTCTTTTGCCCTATATCACATTTCATGCACTACAAACCTTAGTTCAACTAAAAAAGTAATATATATAGTACTGATGACTCCCCTCCTCCTAAGTTGCATTGGCCACCTCAAAACTCCCTTACCAAACCCTGTGTTTTATGATTGACAAGGTGGTCCCTTACTCTGAGTTACACACTGTGTTAATGCATGTTCAACTAGTCATGTAGCATCCACATAGAAATGATGAATTGAAGTTAAGAATTAACTTAGATGATATGACAGCAGCAAAAAGACTTTGGCAAAATTAAATGAAGAGGAGAGGACCAAACCTTATGAGGGATATTGTTTCAGACCCGCCTGGGAAAAGATCACCAGGTAAGCCAAAGATGAGTTTGTGGAGGACTCTACTGGGATATGCATTCAGTTGGGTTGGTGGAGAAGAAAAATAGAAGGAAGTGAAGGGTACCATTAAACAGCAAAATTCCATGAAATGTGGCAAGCAGACATCAAATAGGGGTAACATAAAAAATACTTTTAACGAAGATATCCAGTAACACTTGTTGAATGTCTGACAAATCTTCAATCGGGTACTCTATCAAAACACACAGTTACTTGCAACAATATACAACATTTTGAACTATCCACTTAACAGAACTAAATCATGACTATATATACTTACAGTTGGTCCCCTAACACCATCTGGTCCATTTCTACCATCCTCACCCTATGAATGGCAAACAAATACAAGGTTAGAATTCTAATTGCCAAGTAATGAAAATTTCATGCCAAATTACAAAATCTTTGACCTTCTTGGCATTCCTTTGTTTCTATTGCCAACATCACTGTAATGACTGGCATAACTATCAAAAAACAATAATAATCTTAAGAATAATAATCATCAATCACCAACATTACCATCGTAATCATAATCATCATCAGCTGTTGTTGCTATTACAATCATTACTATCACTACCACTTTTGCAATCTGTCTTCATCATGATACTATCAAACATGCATGGGAGCAATTCTCTAACCTAATGTAATGTTACTGGCCTGTAACTGTAGTGAAAACAATCTTCTTGGGTGAAATAGTGAAGCTACAGCAAAATTGTAACATTTCTATCACTGGTTTTTGGAATTCTGTACATCGTTTAATCAATAAATGGTTCACTGTGTGTTACTCTGGTTTATGCCAATTGTAGCAGTGCGGAATGCAAACTTTACTTTCTAGATATTACTTCACTATTAAAAAATAAAGAGCTAGAGCTCACAGGGAAAATTGCTGCCTGAAAATGACTAATACAATTTTCATTAGTTTTGCCATCTATTATAAGCAATACAATGTTGGCGAACTTTTATACTACTCCTAGGGGTTGTACATGATTTTTTCCTCTCATAAAGTGAAACTTTATGTACCACTTTTTGTCCATTTTGTCAATACCTTATTCTATTTTCTCAAAGCTTTGCAGTCTTTTTTCCTCTTGTTTTGTTTTCAAACTATCAATGCAAAAACAGTATCCTGGGCTCTATAACATCTTATCTTTAAAGTGGCCTTTCCGAGATCACTAGGTTTGGCTACTGCCCAAGGACAAGGGACTTATAACTGGGACATGGAGCACTGTAAGACAAGTTGCCCTTCCTGATGTCACCAATGGTCTTTCTTGGATTTGAACATATCAACTAGACCATGATAGCCCAAGCATCCAGGGTGCTTCAAATATAGCAGCCAATGTAAGATGAAGGCAAAGTCACAAAAAACATAATTTCTGATGGCCTGAAAACATTATATCTCCACATGTAGTTTGTCAGTTAATCATTTAGTAAAGATTGCATCACAGCTCTGACACTGTTCCTATGTTCAGAGTCATAATGCCATTCACTTCTGTACATATTTTAACTCACTTGTTTCCCTTTGTTTCAAGTTGCAACATAGCCAATCATTTTAGTCTTCGGAGTAATAATAACCTTGCCATAATATCTACCCAATCTTATCTTGATAACAAATAAAAGGCATCAGACCATCAAATATATTCTGATAATCCTTACGATGTTGTATTTTTGTCCCTGTAGGCATTGATTTTGCAATATGAATCCACTGACAATACTGGAGTTTTCATCATTGAAAACTAAAAATGGCCACTGGTGCCATTGTGCTGTGTGCTGTGCTGACATTGTATTATCTGATCCAGAAATCCACATTGTTCTCATGACAGAGACTTAATGTCTATTAAAAAGTCTGTCAGATGTCAACTTTTTTTTGGATCTAAGAATCAGTAATGTTGTGGTGAGATCCTGTCCTATTGCTTGATAAAAAGATGTGATAACTGATACATTGGTAGTACTACATGGTGCTATGTCTTTCTTAATGGTTACTTGGAAATGTAAAGTAACTGACGAGTCTATTTATTAAGATTTGGTGAGTTGGCTTTTAACTTTCACTAAACATGTATCATATATGCCATCATGCCAGCCAAATACTATCAACATCTGATTTAAAATTTTGAACATTCAAAGAAGCAGTATTTCTAATGACTAAATTTGTATGTACAGATAAGAACCAAGGTTTTTTCAAGATTCATAAAAATGCTAAATACAACACAGATGTCTTCAAGCACCATTGCTATGTCTATAATAATGTATCAAATCCTACGCCAGACTACAAGTCTTGATGAAACCTCAGTATTAACTAAATGATCCAACTATCCAATCTGATTAACAGGGTACAGTTTAATGCTTGCTCCTACAATCAGTTCCTTTACAGCAAAATGTTTATGAATATCTGACTAGTGTGCAACTCTTGCATTAAACACTGGTGCCTTGCACACAGAGCAGTTACAAAGGGTTTGAGCTTTGTGCATAAAATTACTTGGAAAATAAACTCAGTGTAGACCTTTTCCTGTTGTATACAAAACTACATGTTGAAAATGATCTAATCATTGGGACAGCAAAGTAAAACTGAGTATCAAAATGGTAGGAGATAAACTTACAGGATCTCCTGGAGGTCCCTTGGCTCCAGGCAAGCCTTTCGGTGCAGGTGGTCTCTGAAAATAGAGGAAAGCAGTTTATCACAACTGAATGCTTTACAGAATAAACGCTCTGCTCATACAGTTTTTTCTTGGTTATGATTATTGTGTACTAACGTATACCACGTCCATGATGAACATGAAGAATTTAGTACCGGTACTGAATTGGCTCATACATAGTTGGGGAAAAATAAATCGTGAAAAGTCACCATTTAAACTAACAAACACAGGCTAAAGGAAAAAGGAAAATGAAAATGAAGAACAATATCAAATAATAGGAATCGATGATGTACGGGAAAATAAGATAAAAACAAGAGCAAAAGAAAAAAGAGGGGAAAAATAGAAAAGAAAATTTTAAAAAGAAGAAAATATTAATAAGATAGGTAGGAAGACGTGAACATATATGTACTACCAGTACCAGTGCAGTTATTATAGTACAGAAACGTATATATGATACTGTAATGTCCACTTTCCTTAACACTTCAGATTGATTGTTTACCTTGAAATATCTAACACGTGTACACCAAATTATTTTCTACTCTTTCGCTTGATCCCAGAACAAAAACCTCTTAAAAATAAACGAAAAATAACACAGTTGTGAAATCGTCCTGAATAACAAGGGCAGTCTGCTATATCAGCTAGTACCGTAACAACACGAAATGCCAACCCACTACGGAACTTCTCTACAGAGCAAGATGATACAAGACAAAGACCATTTGACCATTTCCCCCTCTAAAAATCTACATCTTACGGGTATATGTAATAAAAACATTTACCCTTAATTCCGTAAAGGACTCCTACATTTTTAAGACTTTAGATTTCCTCTCAACTTAATTAATCAATCAATCACAGGACTTGTACCGCACTTCAGCAGAAATACCAGTACTTTAAAAAATATTTCCTTTGATTGGGGTATGTAACTCAGCTGGACTACAGGACATATTTTATTTACAAAATAATCTCCTTGCTTACCTCTTCCTCTGTTATTCCAGACCAAAGTAGATGCGGCGTATTTTTAAGGGAGGGAAGCAACAAAAACGATAGATCGTAAGTGATACTGAAGATCAAGACTGCATAAAAATCACTAATATCAGTAAGACTGAGCAGAATCAACAACAGGGAGCCAGCATCATACGTTGCAGATCCCAACGATGGCAACGGGCTTCCCAACGTGAAGATGGTAATCTTATGACAGATAGATAGTTTGGGAAGCAGAGTGGGGGGGGGGGGGGGGGGGGAGGTTTGGTGGAAAGAAAAAACGGAAAAGAGGGGGGGGGGGGGGGGTTTTTTTAACCCCCCCCCCCCCCCAGTTTAAAAAAAAAAAAGATCGAGAAGAAGAACGACATTCATGAAGGCAAAGATTGCGTTCATTCTCCATTTGACCTTAAATATTACAGCCAAAGCTATAGAAATCTAGTTACATTCATGGTCGCAGTCCATTTCAAGGAATTCTGTAAATTTTATCCTTCGTAAAGATTCAATGTGCTTCAAATATGGTTTCAATGACT
>JAAAKL020002631.1:0-25398 GCA_010016065.2 Carybdea cf. marsupialis auct. non (Linnaeus, 1758) | reverse complement strand
GTAACATGGCCGACCTTTCCGCGCTACTTTAACTAATGGGATACAGTTCTCGAGAATACACTCTTTCGCTGTTGCAAACAATTGGAAGCTCGATCCAGTCTTTTTAGAGATCAATGGTTCACCCTGTAAAATATCATAATGTCTACAATCTTTGGACAGTAGTCGAAACGTCATGTTTCTGCTTTATACTACTAAGACATGAAATTACACAGGTATAGGAAAAATAAAAACCATACTAGCAGGTGTTCCAGAAAATACATAAACAACGTAAAAACGTTGGACTACCGCGATTTAAAGGCGCTAAACAAAGTAACCTCTGCTTCATGCTGAGGTTTAACAGATAAATTCATGCAGATTAGATCATATTTAAGAAAGTTTAACACTTACACGAGCTTTTCTACCGGAATTTGGTTCCAGACAATTTTCTAAGGACAAGCGATCACCAGGATGTGGACGAATAGGTCTGTAACATCAAAGAACAAGTAAAAATTCTTCAATTGTTTAGCAATCAGTTAAAGAAAAGGGCCCTGGTAAAGTACTGGAAAGACAATCACGCGGGGGTTACAACTTCAAATATCATCGTACGAATAGGTAGATAAAGAGCCGATACCTGGGGATCAGACTCCCTCTTATACTTGAGCTGGGATTTAGTTCGCTATGAAGCTATTAAAAACGGTACAATTTCCTCTTCGATATGTGCATACATCTTAGGGTAATAAGTTGTCTATGACTGTTGACAAGACCTCCAGCTGGAACAGTATTACGCTAAATGTACTAATACAAAAGCATCACCAATGACGGGTCTATCGAAACCCTTAAACCATTAACGCCAGTAACAGTATCAATGACACTGTCGCAATTACCCCCTTTTGGGGAATCCTCCTTTGCCTACGTGATCCGCTGTGGTGACTAGCAAGCGCTTTAGGCCACAGCCTCATTCTCAAAAAGAAAAGAGGAAGGGTAGGACAATTAAGGTATTTAATGGATAGTGTATATACGTAAAGAAACTAAAACGTAGTTAATTTTCATTGGTAGATATTTTTGTAATTTTCCACGTATGACGAATAAAGAATCTGTAATAGTCGTGAGTCGGTAGTTGGCAAAAGTCAGAGTTGTCAAGAGTTGACGGATTGTGTAAAGATAAAGAAGTTTATGGATTAGCTCTTTTTGTCATTTTCCAACTTCAAGTTTGAGCTGTAACCAGCCTGTTATTGCAGGGTATTGCAATAGACATCAAGAAATGGAATTCAAGAGAGGCAAATCCCTTGACGAACTAAAAGACTAAATCGTGGCCCCAAAGACTAATGCTAACTTACCGGCCCATCCCAGGAACGTTACCCCAAAAATACCTAGCTCTGTGCATCGCAGATACCTCTTTGGCATCGACCATACAAGGATTACATTGCAAGAATCTGGATATGGTTTTCCTGTCTTCATGGCGCATACCAACGACGTTCTCAAAAAGCCAAAAGAACGGCCTGGATGAGCCTTCTTGTGGCCTTGCGTACATCAAGAGCCTGAAAAATTCGAAGAACAGCCGCCCAGTTCCCTCTGTAAACGAAAAAGAAAAGCTGCATCTACTATAAGATAAGCGGAAAATTTCATGAAGACTCAACTTTTTAAGCGCTGTTATCTGTGTGCGTCTTGTGTCTCTACCGACAACAAAATGAAGCATTTCTTTGGTAAAAGATTTGTCATTATTTACCCCTATATGCTTAAGAAACAGTACTTCTGTGACAAATATAGCCTAAAGTTGCTTGCTGGTCTTGCGGTACGGATTCATGTTGGACGTGTTGCTTTTAAACCGTTTTTATGATTATGACAATTTGTTTCCAATGATGAAACCAAGGCTATGCAAGAAACCGTGAAGACATTGTGGGTAAAGTCACGGGTTCACTTTCCTTTCCCAACGACATTCTGATTAACCTACCACAATTAGAAAATCATGCACTACAAAAGTGAAACGCAACAAAATAAAGGGCTCGGGGATAAGGAAGATTTGCTCTAAATCATACCTGGATTTCGTGATCATTTTTCGTCGTTATATCGATCGTCAATATACTCATCCACCGAACTCAATTCGCGAAAATTTTGAAAAAGATAAAGAAGAAACTGTAATCTGTTGTGTCAACGTAACTACTACGCTGCCATAGGAGAGAAATATAAGTGACTGTACAGCGGGCGTTAGAAAAGGGCAAAGTCGATTGGCACAGAGGTCCTGGGTTTGAATACCGAGTTGTTTTGACTCACGATCAACAGAGTTGTGACTCAGTTACCCTTTATAACTGCCACAGCGTTATTCTTGAGGAAATGGTACTCACACACTACATATCTTCCAGGCTCTGAATACCGGCAAGGTTTAGTCTAGTATCACAATTACAAAAAAATCCCAAGAAACAAAAAGCATATGGAACTAAATGACTTGGCGTTGAATCGTGAGATGAGAGAAATACAACCTTCAACCTCCATGTCGTCACTGTGTAGACAGCTGCTAGAGGATTGAGTGCCTTAAGAATACGGTCAAAGCTGTTTAAGTAATACTACTTTTCATGCGTATGCAAACTTTAATTTCCTACTTTACGTTCAAAAGACCGAAACGATATACAGTAGCAACTGACGGGAATTCTTACAGCTCTCCAGTAATTAGGAACAAAGTGCCTTCGAAATAACATAAAATAGTATCAAAGTCACTCCAACACAGGACTCATGAAGTTTGGTTCCCACAGCTCAACAGAGGATCGCGCTCTACGTTAATATCATGCGAATATCATCATGTTCATATTTTATACGATGATAAAGGCACCGACAACTAATGAAAAAGGACCCAAAAAAATATAACTTTAATTTTGATGCGTTTTCTTTTGCAATTTTTTGTTGAAAAAGCAGTTTATGACCGCAAATTTGGCTACTGAATATCTCTCAATTTTCCAATCAGCATATAATACCTTTCATGTTTCCTAATACTCTTATTAAAGTTACTTCAGCATTTTTTTGATTGATGTGAAGAATGACCAAATGCTACTACTCCATCCGTGCACTCCCTTAAAATAGTATGCCAGGCTCTGACGAGCTCTCGATCAGAAGGCTGCTTTCAAAAACCATGTGTTCTGTTTCACGTTTTATACCCATCTCTTCTGACCAATATACGGAGTTTATCAAGCAAGATAAAGCAAACATATGGTCTTTTAAACTCAAGACTCACTTTAGCGACTCGCCATAATCCTTACCTCTTAATAAATCAATAAAAAAGAAATTATTAAATTATCTTCCTGACTCAAGGACATGATAGAATATCTTAACATGGTGACTAGACTACACTGTAAGCCTGTCAGTAGACCAGGGCTCGGTCAGTTAATAAGAGGGATCAAGGCTTCGGCATCGATTATCAGACATATTATTATGTCTCCCACCGGTTAAGATACCAATCTTACCCCAAGCTTCGGATATTGCAGGGGCTTTCCAAAAGATGGCACGAGATTATCTCATTAACAACAGCCGATTCATTATTTAATTAGAAAAGGGTCAAAGTTTAATCAGAACCTTTCAGAAAGAACCTTGTCAAAGCTATAAGCGGTTTTAACATGAAAATCAGCAGCTGGACCTGCAAGATATACACTCTAAGTCTCTTACGAAGGTGGTCGTGTCTCTTTGCTGATCCACACGATTTAACTGTTCCTCCCAGCGGACAGCTTAGGATAACAGTTCCAAGTACTTTAATATTAGAGAGAAATACTGAATTCCCTGAAATTAGCGCTTTCGCAAGAACAAGAAGTGACAGGATGACACGATTGACAGGAAGTCAAATTGATTGTCAATTTTCGGTCTTTAATTCACATTGTTTGGAATAATTGCACCATGCAAACTTGATATCTACTCTTAAAATTAAGAACTTGAAATAAACATTAAGGTTTTTTTTAAAAAATGATATTAGAGACTATCATATTAAATTATTTCCCGGTTTTCAGATACCTCTTTTCCAAAAACGATCAGGGTTAAAACAACTTGATCTCAGTATGCAGAAAAGCTTTCCACGTTATCGATCCCTAGACATACACGTGATAAAACCAACTTTATATGAAAGGTTTCTTAAAATCGAAAAAGGACGATATTTTCAAACTTTAAAAAATTGATTAAATAATTAAATTCTGATCGGTTACTGCATTTTTGTTAGAAATTTTCAACAATGGTTTTTCCGATGGATTTAAACAAGTGGTAAAAATATGAGCACCCTCAGGGCAGAAGAACTTCGAAATTAACTGCAATGATCCTTAATACATAGTTAGCTTTAGCTGAAAAAAAAGGGGGGGAGAGATTTTGCACAAGGATTACAATAGGAGGGCAGAAACCGCATAAATATTAAACTTATATTCCCGGATAAACAAGGGGACAGATCACTCAAAATAAACTGCCAATATACCCAGCAATTTAGAGGACATTTAGAGGCAATTTACACATCTGCCATTTCTGTCCTTCAAAACGATTTTAAAACATAAATTTCGACCACATTTCAGAAATAAATGAAATAAAATGAGAACCGAAAAAGAATGAAAAAAGTTTTTTAGAAAATATAAAATATGCAGCCTGTCAATAGCACTTAACGAACGAGCACTAAAGACTTGCTAGAATTACACGTCACTCCATTCTGGTTCGATACAAAAACTGAAGAAAATGTGCTTTTATGATAATCATTTTAACTGTTCAGCGCGAAGTCAAGCAAAACAGGGTGCAAAAATGTGATCGAATTGCAGGGAAAGGTATGATATTTATACACTATCAATGCAAATTACGCTAGAATTCCAACGCTTTCAGCACAATGCCTGACAAACACCTAGTTATGTACCTCCAACCCTTCTTCCTGTTATCAATATTAGATAAAAAATATGCACAGCATGTTACGCTAAAACTACGGAAACTTTGTAAGACTCAATCATTCATCAATTTAATTTCATAAAACTGTTTCAAAACACGTTGTCTTAGCTAAAGAAATACTGGTACGTGTGCAATGGGATATTTTAAACTCCTACCGTAGATTCCTTTCCTTGCAGGGTTTGCGATAGAAAGGTCATTGCAGGGGCTTCCACCAAGTACTAGATCAAAAGGTCCAAGCTGTGCGATCTGTCCAGAAAGTCACGTGAGAACGAATAATGCAAAATATCAGAATAAGAAATTTCACAAACATGGAATAATAAAACCATGCTACCATACTAGACGCTGACAATATCAGTTTTTGCTTTCACGATTATAGTACGAGAGCCGCTTCTTTATTGGACTATCATTGGATTTATTGGATTATAATAATAACTAAAAGAGAGATCTTAGACTTAAAAAAAAAAGGTATAAAGACGTCTACAGGGTCACCAGTGGCTTTTTAATATTGAAAAGTAACCCTAGCAAAGTACTCATAGTCTCGCTTACGTGTCTGTCCACCTTAACTTCCTTGTCAGTAGAATGTCTAACTGACGCTAAAGTGTATACACATACTTAGAATCAGTTTCTTTCGTTATAATACATGATTAGTGATTAGTATGAGTGACTTTAACTATAACATGGCCCTTGCATTCATTGGCACCACCCCAACATAAATTCCACCTCGGCCCGGATTAACTACATTGAGACCCGGTCTCCAACTACAACAAGGCTTAGCAGAAACAAAAGTATTTTCTGGAGAAGGACAAGAACAAAAACAAGAAAAAGAACAAGAAAAGAGGAAAATGACAGACCACAGCCGGAGGGCACACAAATGTCTTTTCTTCGGTAGCTAGTACCATATCTCTAGTAGGGAGTAAACGCACACTCTTAACAGTAAACAAATTTTTAAATCTTTTCTCCAGCATTACAACTACTCATTTTATCAATCAGTATGGACGGATAATTTGTGCAAGTTCACCATCTATGGCTCCACCAGTTTTTCTGCTAAATTAGAGAAAGACGTCATTGACTGTAGTAACTTGGACATATTTAGCAGTATTGTTAAGGTATTCATTGCATCTACGTTTCTATCTAAAGCACTCGGTTAATTAATTTTACAAAAATAAGGCTGATGAGAGTGATACAAGATCTACTTTAGTCTTTAAAGGAGTTAAACTTGTTTTAGTACTAAATAATCTAATTACGAGAATGTGGTGTAGTTAAGCTTGCTACTTCCTTTCTGTGAACCAGAGTTACAGGTCACTACTGCCTTGAACAAAACGAAGTAGTCAAACCACCGACAAGGAAAGGAAAGGTAAGAACTACTTCAGTCTAGACAAGTGGGTGATAGAACAGGAAAGACTCCAGGAACGAAAGCTGACGGTTATGTTGCTGAACGAGGATACATTTGGAATTACTGTATATAAGTTTGCGATTTTATGTCTTATCTTCACATGCTGATACGGCCGCTGGTCTCTATTGACAACGGTGTAACAACACACCTTCAGCGTAAGTGAACACCGATCTTCATTGAAGGGTCTGAGACTAAAAACTACGGCAACGCTTCAACTTGTAGAGCAATTCCCCTGTGGTAGAGACTTTAAGGCAAATATTTGGGGAAGCGAAAACCTCCAGGAAAATGAGCCGAATGTAAGTGGGAAATTGGGCTTCAAAAATATCAGTTTTAGAAGAAAACTATAATGAAATGCCGTATATTACATAAGCTGTAAACAGTCGAAAAAGTGTTGTGCATAAAGTGCACGACGAAAATAACTTTGGACGAAGAAACTTTTTGTTACGGTATTAAAAATTTATTTATTTTCTTCTCGCCTATTTAATATTAGTTAATCAGGCATGAACAATTTCAATATAAATATCTAAGAAGATACAAGTATTTCAGGTAAAACGTCTGAACTGTGGAGGATTAGTGAAGTCGAGTCCGGGATTACAGTGGGTATGGGGATGCATGATAGTTGAAAACGGTAAATTAAGAGTGACAGCAATATACTAGTATTCCTTTAGAAATGCGATGATGGCATTTAAGTGTTCAATCTAATGACAGGCTTTCATACTTCTCTCTCTAAGTGCACCGATATTGATCAGCAGTCTCATTTTAAATGAGTTTACTAAACTTACATCCTTTTCCGTGATATGCCTTATATCACCTATGTGATGAATAACTCCGCTATGTTTCACATGAGATACCTGAAAGCAAACGATTCCGAGAAAAATGCAATTCACAATGAGACACTTGATTCTAAAACCATAATTTAAGCTATCGATGAAAATACATATGTAAGTTAAAATTTCTGTATCTTGTCAAATAGGGTCATATGACGTGTAAACAAGCCTAACATACGTATAATTTATGCAGTTTCCGACTTCTTTAAAGAAGGGGTTCGAAAGTTTAACTATTAGTATAACGTATAAATATCTAATTATAGATCATGAGAAACTCTTGCACAAAAGTCAATACGATGATATCATGTCACGTTTCTCTTCAAACAGTTGTTGCTTAAATGTTGTTTTCTAGTGCTTTGAGTTTAAAATATACTTGTAGAAAATTGCTGTCGTCATCACACAAGGTATTGGCCCCAGGCTCCTATGGATTATTACACAGATGATATCATGACACGTTTCTCTTCAAACAGTTGTTGCTTAAATGTTGTTTTCTAGTGTTTTGAGTTCAAAATATACTTGTAGAAAATCGTTGTCGTCACCACAAAAGGTATTGGCCGTAGGCTCCTATGGACTATTACTCAGAACAGTGATGTATCCTCAACTTCACGTGAATGGGTGGCTTACAGCTACAGCAACGTCAGTGTACATCACACCTGTCCGTAAATCATTAAAACTATTCAAGGCTGAATTTAAAATTGAATGAGGCTGTGGCCATCATCAAATTCACTGTTCACAATTAAACTTGTTGCAATAATTTAGATTGCACCTGTCTGATTGAATAGTTTGGGGGTGTTTCTTCTACTCGATATGTTTTCCGATAGACTTTGTATTGCCTCGTACATCTAGATCTCTTGTGTCGATGGAGCGCTGAGGCCGAAGCAGTTGGTGTAGAAGTCCAATCGGGGACATACCCTGATCTTGAGCTATCTTCTGAGTGTCTGTCACTGAAACGTTCGGTTTGTTCATGCCAACTGACGGCGTCATTGTTGTGAATAATGATGAACTTTTCTATCCTCAACAGTGTTTTGCAAACTCATCCCCGCGCCAAAATGTTGGGTTTGATTGAAAAAAGTTGCCAGTTGCTTCCATAAACATGGCATCAAGTTCTGTACAATCTATGATTTGCTTATATTACTCTATGATATCTGTTATATACACCACATGATGCAAGCCTATTGCTCTTAGACTTTTAAGTATTTGTAGCAGGAAATGCACCATTTACACGAGTCTTGTTGACTGCTTCAGTCCATCACTCAGTCCCCACTTTAATACTTCAATGATGGGCTAATTTTTGTATAGAAGAATGCAATCAATTCCTTTAAATGTACCTTGATATGCCGTAAATATCCGATTTAATGTTGAGAGTGAATGTCAGCAAGACATGTAAGATTTGCAAAATAGTGGATATTTTAAGGACAGTAAAACTGGAGTTGTGTTTACAGAGCAAAGTATATTATCGAAAGTCTATAAAAAGGCCTCATCTAACAATAAATATATAAATGTGGTATGTAAACTTTTGTGGAGGCGCGATGCCAGCTGTAAGGGAAGGACTACGTTGAGGCTGTCACCGGATGTCACACAATACTCCTTCGATGCTAAGAAATAAAGCGAATAAACTACTTCTAAATAAGTACTATGTAGGCTAAATAAAGGATGCTATAACTGGTACCCTGACACCTCAGGGAATTTTTCAAAGTTTGGAAACCACTGCACGGAGGTATTGAATGGACTTAGACATATAATTACCGCGATTGCCTGTTCGTCGATTTCTGAAGCAGCATAGTAACCAATCTCAAGGCCAAGTTCGCGAAGTGCAACTAAACCTAAACGGGAGGAAGACAAAGATCGGATACAATTTAAAGAACTACTTAAGTATTCGTAGTTTTTTACAACTACAATATGCTTCTCTGAGCAATAGTTAATTTTAACTCTCCCTTTTATTAGATTGTAAAAATAAGTACGAAACCCCGTTTTGTAATATTGATACCTTAGAGTTACATGCGATACTGCCGGGCTAAAAACCTCATCAAATGGAGCGGCTTAACAAGTTCGTTTTAAAAATGTAGGAACAGTACTACATTCTAACATGGCCGAAGTCCTAACTCCTAACTTTACTCGACTCTCCGCAAATACCCAGGGTTTTCACGTCCACCTATGTCGGGTGAATCATTCTATAACACCTCTGGACTTAACAACTGTTGTAAAAGAGAGTGTGTACGTATGAAGGGTGGGGGTTGGCGAAAAGACATTTTGTAGACAACTATTCAGCAGATTCATACGTAATAATACTTTGGCAAAACGTGGGGGCATGTGCCTCCCCCCAGGCTGCTTTTTGCCGCGAGGGAATTCGCTTTTTGCCGCGAAAGCGGAATGTAGACTTGAATGAAAATGTCAAAAAATGGGCTTCTTAACATGGGTTTTCCCCGTTGGTTCGACACAGAGGTGGGTGACTCCGACAGATTAGTTGAACATTAACAGCGTCGATTCGGGAATCATCAAAAATAGGGCAATCACTGAATTAAAAAATTTTCTGTATGAACAACAACTTTGCGACAGGAGCAAAGAATCGCGCTATACGATGCTTGTTGCAACAACTAATGAATGAAGTATTGAAAACTACCTGAAGCTATCCCATCAAACAGTGCAAGAATACGGATGGGTTTTCTTTCTTCAATCGGGATTGGCGGAGCGAATGCAAGTGGTGGCTGAAACAATAATAGAAGAAATTGAAACAATAAAGTCTGGATTGGCAGCTACTGCTGAACTGACACACAAGTTGACCGAAGAAGCACGATAAATGCGGGTTTTAAGTGTTACCTGCGAGCTTTGATCTGGCGACTAAGTCGACGAGAAACGAACCTGCACATCTCCAAATGAAAAGCGTTTTTAATCCTACCTAGGCGATTCGTCACTACCTAAAACCTCATCGAAGAAACCCCACGTATTGCGACCAGACCATTGAAAATACTAAAAGACATTCGAGGCATATATACAGTTTCCAAGAAGAATTCGAACTCCATGTAACTTTCTACTGCATCTAGGCTTACCCAACGGCAAAACTTGCAAAGTTAGATCAAAACACATAAGGAGAACCATCCAACAAACGCCCACACAAGCTTCAGCCCCACGCTAAAGAGATACTAAGGGATCTGCAAAACCAGTAGGCTGGGTGTCGTACAAACCGACGTAGCACAGTTTCACTTGATCATTGCAAATGCTAACAGAATTGTACAGGCCTGCTAAAACTGGAAGCAATTTACACGACAAGCTCCCTCTACGGCTACTTGGAAAAAGACATTGGAACGTAACTAACCAAACAACTATTCACCCCATTTTCATTACAATGCTTTAATTCCTTCAAATTCCAAACAAAGATCAGTCTTCATCTTCTTCGGAAACGAAGGATGATACTTCAAGTAACACCTTAAATGATAACGCCCACAAAGGCGTTAAAAGGTACGATTTCAACATCCCAGTCTATCACACATTCTTTCAGTTTGTTCACTTTCCTCGTGTGACTACCAATGCTTAGTACCTAGCAAGAGTTTGCTTCCAAACAGTGTACACAAACACATTCAAATCGACTATTGAACGTCTGTTTTAAGTTCCTTTTTTCTTGAGAAGGCGGAGCTCCGCCAGGTAAATGATTCATAGGCGACACTTTAAACAATTGTATGTCGTAGGAAAATACAAAGTATGCTAACAACAAGATTTGCGAAATATCCACCGTCTAGTTCAAAATCACCTGCTATCTCTAGTCATCAAATCATTGATAAATGGAGTGCAGAATAAGCAAATGTAAAATTTAACATCGGTAACTAAATACACTAAAGTTCAGGCTTAATAATTCTCCTATTTTCCCTTAAATTGAAGCTCATGATATACCAAGTTACGCGATGGCCAGTTAAATGTAGCAAGCTACCATGTAACCTTCTGTTGTACATTATGGATAGCCCAATAAATGCAGCCTAGCTGCAAACTGCTGTAGCTTGGATTAGTTTTTTCTTACCAGCTACTGTAGCTTGCGAGGAATAAAAATGAAGATCTGTAGTCATGCCACATAAATAATGAAGTTATTGACAGGAACTCGTCGCTTTCTTGGCAGAACGCATCGGACACCAAATTTTTTAGAAATGGAAACCGGCTATGAAGTTGTCTGATTAGCTGAGTGGCTTTAAGATACATGCATTATTCCAACACTGAATATTATGATGCTTGGTCGGTGGCAGCGGATTTGTCATGCACTTGCTTGAAGTTAGTTGCGTGTAACTTGCTAGCATGCAACGTAAGACCGCGTTTACACGAGAGCGGATCCAAATGGATCCGTACCAAAACTGGTACGGATCGGCCTTGCATTTACACAAGAGCTGGTGGATCCGATCTCATTTGGATCTGCTATCCGTGCTCGTTTGGGATCGCTTTGAAAGCAGGTCTCGTCTGGCTCCGGTACTAGACAGGTCTGGTGTCTCTCTAAATTTTACCGATCAAGATTGAAACCGATTATGTCAACTGATCAGACAAAGGGTAGAACAGTGCTTGTTGAACAGCGCATGTCAATTTTGGATCCGTACCCGTGTAAACGCCTGCAAAAACGAGTACAGATCCAAATGGATCCGCTCCCAGATGGATCCGATCTCGTATAAACGGGGTCTAAGTGTGTAGCCTTGTTTGTCATCAACTTTAAGCAAATCAACTATTGCCTCCTGGAAATTGAATAATTTTGTAAAAGACACAGAAAATAAACAGTATACTTGAGAGTAGTGAAAAATTGTCCTCATAATTACTGAAACTTTCCGATCGTAGTCAACGAGAACTTTCAAATCAGCAAAATTTCTCGTTTCAAGTCTCTATTTTTAGAACTTCTAATTAGTACTTCCATGACACCCAGGTATATTTCTTGGCAGAAACGATAAGGTACCATGCCCAACCGACACTTACACGTAAGATTTCTAGACTGCCAGATTGACTTCTCAATCACTACTGGAGCAGCATTTTCTTCCAATAAACGCAAAACAGCTTAAGAATTTAAACTGACTAACCGAAGGGAATCACTCTGGGACGATGTCTCAAAACTAACGTGTCTAGTTTCTTTACGGAGAATTTTCTTCCGTAACACTACCACTAACTCCTCCAAAGAAAGACAAATATATATACATATTTAATAACCGCCTACATAATCATCTTCATCTTCCGTTGAGAATAAATCTTTTATCCTATCCTGCCAATCGATACGACTTTTTAGAAGCCTCACTCTTTCACCTGAGCAGAGAAAACAAACCCAGGTGTCTTTGGCTTGAATCTAGAATTAAATGAAATTTGCTAAAGGTTAGACAGGAATATGAGATCTTGGAAAAATATAAACTCTAACATTCCAATTTCGTCGGTAATCATGAAAATTTCCTCATTTTTGTAATATCATGTAAATCATTATAGATTTCTTTATAATACAGGCAATTCCGACGGTTTCAATGGGGAGGGGAAATGATGATGCCACAAACCAAAACGTTTTGGAAATAGTAAGATTTGACTCCAGATATCTAAAGGCAACCCTGGAATTGACTGTTTCCCCAAATACCGGACCTGTAGTGTATATAGCGTTGAAAGTAGAGGCGCTTGAATTTCAAATATCTTTGTTCAAACTCTCATAATATACCTTTGTTCCAAGGTTTTGTTAGAGAGATTGAATCCTTTGAAAGCTGATATATTTGTGTTGGAGGGCAACGCTCTCAATTTTGGGCATTGAACTTCTTACTAAAAAGGAAACATGAAAATTGAGTATATTTTTCATAATTCAAAATATTTTCAAGATCGTAACGTCACATTTTCCCCCCGCACAAACATTTAGTATAGATAAAAAACCAAGACCTGAGATTCAGCAGAATACACAATTTGGAGGTCTGATACCACAACAAGCTGCATTCAGAATACAGAACGACATGCACTTATGGATTAACCATATGTCAGGATCTTCCAATGTTTTGGGCCGTTACCCCTCGTGTTTCCACTCTTTTGATGGAGTCTGCCAGAAAACTCGTTTCTAGAACCACAGATTCAAAGATTCTTTTCGGAAAATATAATGTTGATATTTCTCAACGGTTGTAGGCTTACAATGTGTTAAATATTGCGTTGGAGTCCCGCGGGGCTTCTCCTCGGGGCCCTACTTACTTAAGCAGATTTTCTGTTAATGCGAAACAGTTTTACATAGTTATGCCTCTAAGAAATATTGACATCACTTCCAGTGGTAGATAGATTAAACAATGGCGAAAAGAGTAGGGGGACAGTACCTGTATGGCCTAAGCTCAGTAAGATACAAATGAAAGGCTTAAAAGGTACCCTCTCCTTCAAAACGCCCTACTTTACGGGCTAAATTTGGAAAACAAACTCCACATTTCCCTTAAATGCCCCAGAAACTGGCCAAACTCAGGGTGAAAAACAGTATTGTGCCGCAAATTTCAAGAGGATTTCTTTAAGTACTGAGAAAAGCAACGCCTCCGTTTTATCTTTCCGCTCTTGAAGCTGCTTTTATCAAAACAACCAATCCTGTCTTTTGCCAACAAAGAAATTGTCTACAGCTTACCAGTTTTTGATAGAATAAGTTTCCGAAAACTTATCACTCACATTGTTGTTACGTAATGCAATTCTATCACTTTACAAAACCTCTTAATAAAATTTTCTACTTCACTCCAGACCATTGCTGTTACCAGCGTTTGGGGGACCATTTAGACAAATGAAGCCCTTAAATAACATTATTTAGCACTGATCAACATCTCAAAATACTAATTCCATCTCTGAAAACAACTCCAGATTCGTGTCTCACGTGTATAGGTGCTGCGACAGTAAATTCTCCTCCCTTTAACCTCTTTCTTGTCATGCAGATGCTACCACCCTTACCTATTCAATATTACTCTGTTCAGTGCTTTGATAAGCGTGTTGAACTAGTGCCATTCCTTATTGTTCAAAGGCCAGTGACAAGAACTTCTTCAAAGAATAGGTATGTTTTGGAATCTCTTCTACCTTTTTATTGTTCCTTTTAAACTTGCAGTCACATGTAAACTGCGATCTGTTATCGATTTTGTGGGCAACATGTTTGTTTACCTGTTTAGCCTCCTAAAGGAGGAGTCGTATATACTTTGTCTGGAGTGAAATCGCGATGAAAAGGTACTACTGAACGCAAAAAAGTTACCAAACACTTCTTCGTGCGCTTCTAACAATATGTGGATGCGATCATACAAATACATACTTTAGGTTGGTATGCATAGGAGTGTAAAACTATTGACTTACCGCTGGAACAAATGAGACTGCGGAACCCTAACAGTAATCGCGGCGGGGGATCAACTATCGTTGAAAACGATAACTATTATTACAAAATTGTACACATCTATTGATCGGGACAATCCCCTCCGACGACAACGACAATGATGGCCAGGGAGTTGCTAATAAAAAGCTTGAAGTAAAATTCTTGGGTTCCTCATTAAACTTACTTGTTTAAATCTGCACTAATCCCTTGATTTATTAATCATTCAAACTTACACGTATCACCTTAACTTTCCCGGAAAGCAATCCTCCTCGACACGATGTTACGGAGCATGAAACCTCCCAAAACTATCCATAAATAAAATAGATATATTTCTGCTGGCCTAGGTACATTAAATTAGGGGAACAAGGTCCTTTCGCCGCCGCAACGTTACAGTGACGAAATGTCCAAAATACAGTGCAATCAAGTACTGAAGTTGAAGGCTTCATTCCATCATCTTAAGCCTTAAGTCGTCTCTAATCTCTTCCACGTCCCTTATTGTCACTTTGAAATGACATTATGGCCAAAGCAGCATGTTTTCCATGCTACCCTCTAGGATGCCAGTTCTTAGCTATAACTGCGCAAGACATGACGATGATTACATGGGAGCTACTAACTACGAAACCAGAATCCATTAACAAATTATACCTCGTCCGTAGTGCCAACGCCACAGAACATATCGATACAGACAGAACAATAGGACCTATGGTGATAATTAAAAAAAAAAACAATAATAAATCTGAAAAACTGTGTAAAACCCATATAATGCAATGATTCTAATCAGTATTTGATGCACAACTGATGTCCACCAGAGTTAGAGCCAATGTAGTAACTGGAAAAAGAGGGTTTTGTGACAGCTTATTGCAACAGGCAACGATAGCGTGGGGCCTGGAGTCCAATACCGTTAGTGGCATTCTTCGTTTTTCTTTCTAGTTTGAATTTTTGAAGTATTATGTATAAAACATGAAATTTGGGGGCAATTTTCAGACAAATCAAAAATAATTCTCAAGAATGGTTAAAGATCAAAGATCATTCGAATATAAAGAGATACTCTTTGGAAAGATACTGGAGGGAGAAAAGGAAAAATGATTGAAAAAAGATTGTCATCAATCAGATTCGAACCCATAATCCAGGAATCCGCGTTATGTGCTCTACGAACGGAGCTTGGTGACCCACGAGTAGTTAACTCCTCTATTCGATAATGCAAAGAGCTGCTACTCAACAGTTGTTTCCCACGTATGTCCCGTCTGCTCTTACTTTCGTTTTCCTTGGTTCCAGGTCATCTCTCGTTATTTGGGGCGGTCGCATACGCTTTCCTTTATATGTATTTGCAGTGTGAAATATCGTAACTGTCGGTCAAGTACAACCACCGATCAAAAGATTCAGAAACTGGGCACAAAATACGTATGTATAACAAGTAAATTTGTCAACAACAAGAAATTATCAATACATGTAACTGCCATTGACAACTTCGGGCATCAGGAGGATTACAAGTTCTGTTACAAAAAAGTTGGTAAATGTAATCCTGCCGTGTAAAAAATTAATGCAGAAAAATAGAGAAGATGAGTTTTGGACTGTTCCGTATATCAGCTACAGAAGCTAGAAGGAACATGTCATCGTACCTGAAACAGCCAGGGGAGTCACACATTATAACCTCCGACCCATCATTACAAATGGTACAGTACATCTGTAACGATAAACAACTTCTATCAGGCATCAAATAACGGAAGTATCGAGAAACTAGTAACAGCGGTCATTTAGATCGATAACTGTGCTGTTACATGAATTAGAGTAATTATTTCTTAGTATAAACTACATAGTACTGCTAAATCATCCTCCTAAAATTCTTTTCGGATTGTCCTAAGTACTGTTTCCTGTGGGTTGGCATAAATTCGATAGTCGAGTTGGTCGCATCATTTTTAATTTCATTCATGTACTAAAAATATTGTTAAAGACAGCGCTTTTTAGGTGGAATTTGGGTTCTTAGGGAAAGAACATTTAAGTCTCTATGCTGTCTACTAAAGCTAAAGTTTTGAAACAATACTGGAGAAATAAAAAATTTGTCAGTAATGGCGATTGGAACTTGTGATCCCTGCAGTCGCAGCCTGTTTTCCACCAATTGAACCAGACAAAATCAAATGATACCATACTCCATTTTTCTAAACGCCACACTAGCCTCCGATACTCAACCGATGGACGTCGACATCCAATTCTATTTAATTTGAGAGAAGAACCTCTCTGCACCATGTGACTAGACCGTGGAAGAAACTATTACCAGGCCCATCAGTCTCTCCAAAGCAAATGGAAAGTTTTGAAGTGTTATCGAGAAGACAGGGTTTGAAATTATAACCCCTTAATCACACCAAATCCTCTCTTCTCGATAGTAAATTAAAGCAATGTTAAACCACTTTTAACTTGGTTCTAATGGGTGGACGTTGGTTTCAAAATGTTCTCTGCCGGTACAGATGATCAGTAACTAGATTATCACCTGTTTACAAAACTCGCCACCAGAATAACGAGCTAATTATATTTCGGTAATTGTTATTAAAAAATATGTGAATTATTCAACTATAAACACGGGTGCTTGTTAAAGCGAAATCGTAATCTTCTTTCACTTTTACAGTCTTAGGCAATTAAAATACGATAAAATATTAACGCCGCATTATCCTAACGAAATTCAAGCTCCCGTAGGTCATCGTCCGTCATCTAGCCACAATTTTCTCACTATAAAACTTGGCAACTTATAAGATAAGATAAGATAAGATAAAACTTGGCAATGGTATTAAAATGGCGACCATGTCATGACATTTGTCCCCTTTTTCTGACGGGGAACGGGAGGGGTTAGCGGATCAAGGAAACGCATTATTAAAACGTATTCTGGTGAAAAAATCAGGAAGCTCAAGTATTCTATGAGCAGTAACAACATCGATAAAAAATACTCTACTTTCCTGCACAGTAATATGACGTAAAATTGCCTAGAGTTGATGATAGCACGAATACTTCATGGAAAGAACTGTCAAAACTGATATCTGGAGGAATCGTGAACCACTGACTCAAATGTCGGGTTACAGACAATAAAATAGCGCATACATAAAGACGTTAATCAAACCACGCGACTTATGGCTAACACCAATCTCCTAGCCGTGTCATCAGTAACGATCGCCGGCAAATAACTCAATAGTAAGCAATAACTTCTTTCATCAAAAGTCAGATGCTTAAGCTGTTTAGATACATTAAATAAATTGACAGCGAAATCTGCTTAGAAGGGATAACTATTAGATAGAGGAACGTTAACCTAAGAGATAGAGAGATAACGCCACAGGATGTTGCGGCCTAGGCACATTCTCGCCGAGCGCCCTTCCTAATGATCGAGGGGCATTGATGAGTATTCGGAAGTAAAAATAAATGATGTAATATACACTAAACACGGCTCCTACAAATGTAGAATTCTTTGACCTGTATTTACGTGAGAAAAGTAGCATCCTGACAGCAAAACAAAATAACACAGTATATTCCTTATCATCAGTCACTCAGTCGTCACATACTGTACAAATACAATCCTGAAAGTAGCAGAATTTTTTAACTTTTAAAACTAAATGCATCGCTATCCAGTTGACGTACCTGGTACCCATCCTCGTCTAATAAGTATGCCGTCTCCAAAAAAAGGCCCTTGAAGGATACATAAAAATACAAAAAAATAACTCAATCACTTACTTACAAACCGCTCATGTTAAGGAAACTAGATTTGAAATGTTTAAATATCGGCTGTAATCCCAAACGTCAATCACAGGAAATGAAAGCATAAAAAGCAATCGTTGTGGTATCGTTTACGTCCCATTAAATTCAACAAACTTCATTGCAGTTCCAAAGTAATGAAACTGTATGTGATAGGCCTCCTCTAGTGTAATTACATGGAGAACTTTCTGTTTACATGTCCATGTAACATTTAACGTGTTTCTCTTTGCAAATTTTGTGCATTGCCACCTACTCCCATGCATCCTATTGTTAAAGAGGTTGAGATCTTATTGCTTACTTTGATAGAGCTTGAAAAGATTAGCCTCCAAATACCTAAGTAGACACTGAGGGAAGTAGGTGAACTTACGTTGCATTCGGAACAGAATCCTCCCTCGAAAAGTGGGTGTTGTGACGTCACATCCGTATCTCCACAAGCTAAGCACAGATCTAAGAATGAGAGGAGGCACAGTAAATCACGGCAATCTTCTAGAGGAATCATTTTCGAGATGAAAATCAACAGCAACTGCACAACAATGTCGCTGACATGAAGGATACAGTATATGAACCGACTGTCTCCAATAAGGGACGTCATCACAATACACGATTTGGCAATCAAGTAGACCAACAAACACTTCCTTCCCCAGTTAATAGATGACAAACCACTGAACAACTACTTTAACTATTGGCTTCATTTTGTTAAATATGTTTACCTGATGTTGGTCACAGAAGTCCATTGGAGTGATGGTAGAACGCTAATTGTAATAATTTACACTTTGATATGTGAATATGAACTTCCGGAAAGTGCTTCTTTGCGCTTCTGTATACTATGAACCCCGTTCTCAATTAAGTTGAATAACCTCTCTACTTATACTTTGATAGCATTTTAAGTTCAAATTACATTAATTTCACTGTATGCACCACGACAAATATCGTGACATTTGTTCCTCTGATGCTAGTACACAGGAGTGCAATTAAATATTTCGAGTTTAATTTGGTTATTTATAATTTAACAGATAGTTTGAAGAACAGAATCTTAATGTACTTTGAACAGATGTTATACTGATAAGTCCATTCTGTGTACATACATTATCACCATAGAATACACTCACTTCAGCAAACAAAAAATTAATCGTAGTTTTACATGGGCTTCACATGGAAATAGTATATCATATAGCTCCATCTTCACATCAAATTTACTGAACTTTTAACTTGCGTATTTTTATGCCAATCTTATGAATAACTCAACTCAATCTTTAATGATTATCAAAAACTGTAAAAGAAAATGTTCAGGCCAATAATTTCAAAGGTGGTTATTTATTATCACAACAAGAACAAAAAAGTTAATTTACATTGATATTTTAACGTTTCACTAAAAGTTCAAGATGGTGCTTAAAAATCCCTATAGACATGTTACACCGTTTTTTATGTGTGATGCCATCACCTATTCAACTGTAGTTCATCATATAAAACATAACTCTGTACTTCTTTTTTTCTTTTTTTTTCATCCTACCCTTAATACAAGACATGGTTGCCACTTCAGGTATTGAGTTACTTTGAAAGAAGTAAAAATAAAAGTAAGCAGAATAATAGAGATATTTACAGACACAAGTTTGAAGATTTCCAAGAAGATGGCGATTGACAAATGACTTGCATCTGAAAACTGGTCTAATTTAACGTTTAGCAAAAGGTTTTGCACATCGATAACGATTTCTGGTGCTCTGTAATATAACTAAAGCAGTTCCTGGTCTATAACATATCTCCTTTTATCATATTTAAATAGTGTGCTAATAAACTTCCGTACATCTTGTACCAAACATCCGCCAGCCCTTAAAAGTGTACCTATCTCTTGTGGGCGTCAAAATAAAGATGAACCATAACTTATGGTGATTCTACTTGTTTCGATTATTTACTGTTCTTCGTCCAACACAGAGATACACCTCTAGCCTTTGCTTAAAAAAATCTAGTTCGGACGAGTTAATTTGAACTGTCCATTTTTAGCAATACTTCCAGAGATGCCGTTGCATATTGGACAATCCTATACTTTCCTGAAGATGTTAATCAGCTATCAATTTCATTATTTCCTTATAGCGTACATTGAGGCAGACTCAATGCTGAATCTAAAGATCGATGCCGATTCAACTATCGGCAAACATCTTATTTTGAATAGTTCCTGCGCCGATAATTATAACAATTCATGTTTTCAGTTTTAGCCCGAGCTAGGTCCAGTCTCCATCTTCGAATTTTCGAGGCCGTATTTATTAAGCCATTGGACCCCAATTTGTGCAGACAAAAGGAATTTGTACTTACCACACGACTAATCAAGTCATGTGCATTCGCGTAGATGTCTTTGTTTGTTATTTTATATTTCTGTTGGAATGCATTTCTTCATTCAAATTTTCATTCATTTTGTTCGCTCGGTAATGTTTTTGTCCTGTAACTATATCTTGGTCGAGTTTCGTTTGCACTCAATCAGCGCGATGGCTCAGTGGTTCCGTCTGCAGATCCGAGTACTCAAATCCCACTAAGGGCGATTTGAAAATTTGCCTGTTTCATCAATTTGTAAACTGAGCCATTAAGCTGGCCGCCAACCCAGCGGGTAATCCTTCCGGGGTCGGTAAATGGGAACCAGTTCATACTGAGGTCAAATTGTGGAAACACGAGGAAGAGGAGTAGCGCCCCTCCCTGCCTTCGGACAGAAGCCATACGAAAAGGGAGCCTTCGGGTCACCCTCGACGGCGGTCGAACAGGTTTTCATTTGCCCTGTTGCTGTGTGCAACTCTGAAAAGATGCGGCATGAAAAATCTGTCAATAGTCCAATGAACGCGTTGTTCCTTGCTTGTGTCAATGTCGAATTTGTTAAAGCGGCTACCTCACAACGTCTTTCTCCTCCAGATCATGTTGTAGTAGCCTTTACGATAGCCTCCTTTCTGCCCTTTCTCGTACCTTTCTCAGCCCTTGGTGCTGGCTGTCTGCTGTGAGATTAAACCCTTCCGGGAGATTTTCTGAAACACATAAGCACTTAAACTGAACCGGGGAGGGGGGCAGATGTTACCTGTAACGGGTGTTTGAAGAGGGCCGGCATGGCATAAGAATGATGTTACATAAACACCTTGTACTTCAGGTAACACTTCATCTACCAACAATTTTGCTCAAGAAAAAACTGGACAGTGAATGGCTTCTGAATAGGGTGGCGTAGTATAAACACCAGTATACTAGAAGTAGAACCTCTTCCTTAGTTTAAAGGCTATTAAAAGATATGTCGTAAAAAACACTTAAAAACAGTGAAACAGAGTAAAGCCTAGTAATACACATCATGTCCTATATATACTTCTTTCTACAGAACCCTCAATCAACATTTCAAAGGCCATACAGGAAAATAAATCATAATCTGTACCTTCGATATTCCGTCTTCCTTCAAAAACATCGTCAAAGAGTTCTAATAAGAATAAAAAATAAGTACGAAGTAAGTTAAAATTAACCAACCCTTCTTTGTATCAGATAAAGTGCTGCTACTTGCGAGGCGTAGCACATTTAAATTTGGCTAGATACGTCACTCTGATGTAAAGGGCATGATAGCCATTTCATTTCATTCATCATCATCATCATCATCATCATCAATCGGGCGCACCCGAATTCATGACCAGCATTCTCCACGAGTGTCTGTTCTTCATCGATTTCTGAAGATCGCGTATTTGAAGACCTGTGTCTTTCTGGAGTAGCGTAGAGTAGTCGAGTGTAGGTCGGCCGACATTTCTGTAACCATGACGCGGTTTCCAAAGCACCGTGAGCGCTGCAGGTTCTGCACTTCTGAAGCTGTGTCCTGCGAGGCGTAGTCTGCGTACTCTAATGATTAGCCATTCCTAATTTATTGCAGCTCTTATTTATGACGATTAAAGAAAGGGCCCTATCGTTTATATGTATGTACCGGACCAAATCCTGTTATTTTCGCTACCCTTGATTTGCATATTTCACTGAAACAACTTCGTACCTAGAAACACTAATAGTGGAGTGCACCTAAAGGAAACGGTCCTGAAAGTCACAATATCAAAGGCATCATTATAACAAGGAAAGAACTTTAGACCTAAAAGGGCAGAAGAGTTCGTTAAGGCGGGATGGTAAGAGAAGCATAGGGGGCCGGACACTCCTCAAAGACAGACGATTGAAAAGAACTGGCAGTCTTAGCACCTCAAAATTGACAATTACTTGTGGCATGATACACGAAATAGTGTAGCTATACGTGATTACTTGCACGTGTTGTGGTGTAACGTCGTTGCTAATACTGCCCGTAGGGTAAAGCGAAGTTATGAAAGCGTACGAGACCCTATAAAAATGTCACTCGTTTGATGAAGGTGGGGCAAAGGAGAATCTATGGGATATTTCCTATTTCCTGAAAGCTAAGAAAGTTTTGAATAAAAAATGAAAAGGACCCAAAACGACTAAGCCATGCCTGATACAGTTCCGGATCAAAGCGATACAAAGACTGACGATGAAATGTAATCGATCTAAAACAAGAATAAGCCTAGAACGGCAGAGAAACACTATAAAGTATTTTTTACAAAGAAACTTATATTTCGGCTAGTCAAGCTAGAAATTTTTACTTACTTTTAATTGAAGAGGAAAGTGTTGGTTTATCTACTGGGTTGCCAAATCTTGTCTTGTTATGACGTCTGTTATTCGCAGCCGTGGTTTCATGAGCTGTGCCTTCCTCCGCGTCTTTGTCAGTGTCCAAATTTACAGTACTATTTTCTGGCTGCAACTCGTCTTCATGTCGGACAGGAGTAGTGCCTACAATAAAAATTTTTTCAATTATGTTAGATGTACGTTCCCCATGACAAGATAAACGATTATCCGTTCCTTGTGGCAGAAAGTATCTATGTCTCTACAACGTTCCCCTGAATCTTGCTTACTAGTAAGTCCTAAGTTATCAACTTAGTAAGTAATTAACTTTATCATGACGACACTGTATTCTAATCAGTGGGCCTGAGCTGATAATATTTCAGGGTCACTATGACGTAATACATCTTACAAATGGGCAAAAATGTACAGTAAACGTTCTTTAGGCGCTGGACTTCCTACAATGGGTCTACTTTGACGTTCCCCACTTACGTCCCCAATATAATTATGGGCAGATACAAAGAGCATTTTCCTGCCCCTGAAGCATGGGGCCCAATGAAGGCGCAGAGGGGCTCGTACATGATTTAGTTGATCCCCCCGAAGACCGCCAATAATTTCTGAAAGTTACTCTGTAAAGACGGCTACTATAGTTTTATACATGTGTAACAATGTTTGACTTTGACAGAATGCAAATCCCTAGAATATCCACGAAGACAGTATCAATTCCAACAGCACACCGTAGCTTTCCGTCGACGGTACCAAAAACCGATCAAGAGATATTAAAATTTTATTTTTTCATAACTGCTACATCTAAGTAAAAAAAAATATTAAGGGTAAAGTGTGTCTGGATAGTTTACAGTTTATTTTGTTTTTAGCATATATTAGTCAGTATTATATGATTTTAATTTTTTTACCTTTACCAAAAAAGGCCGAAATGCAAATATCTGAACATGATCACTCATACCTCCTACGCCTCATACAGTGGCACCCATGATTTCTTCTATTATTCTCCAACGGTTGAAATGTACATTCTTAGAAGATTGTTACACCTTATCATTCTGTTTTCCTGTCAAACGGATGAAATCTATTTTTAAGATACAGGTAACCACTTAAATACCGGAAAGCAATCAGATGTTTTATGTTCTTTATGGTGAACGGTTTGCATCGACATTACTTTAAATCATAATGGGGTGCAGGGGTTGCTGTAACAATACCATTCTTTCTTTAGCTACCAACAACATCTATTGGCGATCGACAGGATAGATTACTTCCTCGGCATCGCCGGCACCAAATTTGGGTCTTGGGCTTTAGATCTTAAGTCTCACTTTAATAATTTCGGACTTTATCTACTACGCGTGTTCATGAGCAAGGATGAGTAAGGGGAATTTTCATATGACAATGAGCGCATCAGGACAGGAGGTAAATGTCAGTAGGAGGAATGTTGTCCAGGAAATCGATCTGTCCAATGACCGCGGCAACACATATATAAGAGAGGAAAGAATCTCAAATACTTAGCCAGTAAAACCTACTTGAGAAAATGAAAAGGCATCTGTAGAACACTAGTCACTCTTACTATTTTCCACCTCTCCATCCACAACATAGTGCGGATGCGATGATCCTTTCATCAGTTCGCATAAAAATCCTGAGAGCGCCCACTGCAACATAGCATCTTCCTTGTCATCTCCATCCTCAAGTTTTATGAGTTCATTCTTTTGACACCTTTTGGCTGCTTCCTATGGTGATTGACACAAAGTATCATGTATAAAATGACAAAAAATACAACAAAACGTGCGTATTCAGCTCTCAACGGTAATCAAATACGTTAATTGGATAGGAATGTTCTTGACTGATCAATCCAGATCTTAAGGCCCAGTTGATGTAATCATTAAACTCAATCGACGCATTTGTATCGATTACTCATCAAGCACTTCACTCAATTGACACGGCATTTATTGATTACTTCATTTATTGATCACTTCATTTATCGATCAATTCATTTGCTGATCACCTCATTTGTTGTTCATTTCATTATTGTCCTTCTCTGTCACTGAACACCTCACTCACTGAAAACTGCAAGTATTGACCATTACATTAGCTGAGAACTTAACACACTGAACAATCCCCTTAGTAACAATTTCAAGTGTTGAGCACTCAACTTCCTGTACACTTCATTCACTGCATACTTGAATCACCGACGACTTCACCTGCTAATAACTTCACAAACTGACAACTGCGCTCACTGACCAATTAGCTCACTGATCACTTTCATTCACTAATAATTTCATAACCACCTCACTCACTAACGACTTTACTCACTGACGACTTCACTCACTGATGACTTCACTCGCTGACGAATTTCACTCCCTGACGACTTTATTCACCGAGGACTTCACTCGCTGACGACTTCACTCGCTGCCGACTTCACTCACTGACGACTTCACTCACTGACGACTTCACTCACCGACGACTTCACTCGCTGGCGACTTTACTCACCGACGACTTCACTCACTGACGACTTCACTCGCTGACGAATTTCACTCCCTGACAACTTTATTCACCGATGACTTCACTCGCTGACGAATTCACTTGCTGACGACTTCACTCACTGACGACTATACTCACCGACGACTTCACTCACTGACGAATTCACTCGCTGACGACTTCAC
>JAAAKL020002630.1:0-25399 GCA_010016065.2 Carybdea cf. marsupialis auct. non (Linnaeus, 1758) | reverse complement strand
AATTCACAGAGTAGGTTGCTCAGCTGATCGAACACTTGAGCTCTCATACGTCGGTATCGACGGGAGAATCCATCCATATGTATGTATGTATGTAATACACATATAAGAGTATGTATGTTTATGTGTATGTATTCATGTGTGTGCATATACGTATTTTTGTATGCTCTGTTATATCTGTCTGAAGCTAACTGCTTAGCGGCCCACGTCGATGAATATAATTTTCTTTCACATTAAAGACCTTCAGTGTATACCAGATCCCTTGGCTGCCTGAACACTATATTCCGTCAAAGCGCCCGGAGATCATCTCTGATCAGGCCCAAATTTCATATCATTGATCTGATACATTGTGATGAAGAGACGTAGAGACGAGTACAAGAAAATTGACCAAATACATCGGAAAGAAAATAAAAAGAGGTATAATAAGCAAGGCTGAATGAAAAATGCAAAGAGATGGAAAGATGCAAGAATGTAGAGCGAATGTAAATGGTCAAGAAGATCAGGGAGATTTTCAGGAGACAACGTCTGCTCTCTATCACAATGTATCAGATCAACGATAAGAAATTGATTGTAGAAAAAATAACTTATTTGGTTGATGGACAGAGTACCTAGGAGAAATGCTCTAAGAACACAGAGGAGAAAAACCAGTAACCACTAAGAACATAGAAGGGCGAAAATTCTACAATCTGCAGTCAGAACCTAAGTAGCTAAAATGTTAAGAAATAAAACAGCAGGCACCGACGATATTGTCCACAAAGATAATGACTCTGTGAGGATTTGGTATCGAAAATTTGACTAACACCTCAGATGAGATTTATGATACTAGTGAAACTCCTTGGCAAATCCATCCTTATATGGTACACAAAAACTGCTACAATATAGTGTGAGCTGCATGGAATAATCAGCCTCATGAGCCATGTCACGAAATCATCTCAAAAATAATCGTGTGAGCAAGGAGTAAAATAACATTAGATGTAGCAGAAAGGCAGTTCGGATTTGTGTAGGACACCGGAACACAAAAAAGTGTCATATTCTTGCGAGAGTCAAGTGTGAATGATGAATCAATTACAAGAAGAAATATTGTATTGTAGATTACAGGCAGGAACTTGGCAAACTGAAACATGAAGAGTTTCTCGACGTACTTGAAGGTTGAGATCGAGATGAACAAGATGTTTGTGTAGTCAGAAATCTACATTGAAATCAGACAGTACTCGTGCAACTCGGAAATGAAACAAGCAAGTACATGAAAATCAAGCTAGAGATAAGGTAAGGGTACGCGTTTCCAACGTATTCTTCAACCTCATTAGTGATACACATCTAAAACAAGTAGGCAGAGACCAGAGAATGGTGTTCAGCGCCACGGAAATTACAAACGTCAGATATGCTGATGACACAATCTTAATAGAAGAGTCTACAGAAAAGCTGCAAGAGCCTTTTTAATTCTCTGCCCATAGGCAGGTCTGTGGCATCCACTTTCTCCACGCAGTTCTGTATTCTGTAACCCTCTCTTCAGCTCTAAGTAGCTTCCCTTCCTTAACATCTTCAATGTTCCTATTTTTTTCTGCCTCTAGGTCTCTTTCCCCCATTCTTCCTTCTATTACTTCTTTCAACTGCCCTTGTCCTCCTTCCCCTCTTAGAACATGTCAATCCAGTTTTTCGTTCTCCTTGTAGTGATAGCAACCAGTTCTCTTCTTTCACCAACCATTTTCAATACCTCTTCTTTTGTTTTCTTATCTCTCCAGTTGATCTTCATCATTCGTCTCCAAATCCACATTCAAATGCTTTTAATCTTTTAATATCCTCTTTCCTCAATGTCCAGGTTTCTGCCCCGTACAGCACCACACTCCATATCAGTGTCTTGCCTAGCCTCTTAATTAAACCCATTTTCAGTTTTTAAGCAAGTAATTCCCACCTTTTCACAAATGCCTGCTTTCCCATGGAAATCCCAGCTCTAATTTCATCTACACATTTCCGACTTCTGTTATCAGCATTCCTTAGGCAATATCTCTTAGTCAAAGTAAAAAGGAGTGGCAGAAAGGGACAATCTATAACTTGTAAAAAGACAGAATGCACGGTTATCAGCAAGGCCAAAATGTAACGTAACGTCATAGTCAAATAAGCGAGTCTCATTACGGAAGATGAATGTCAGAAGCTGAGATTGAAAAATGGGTTGGACGGTCGAGACATGCTTTTGAAAAGGTAAATCACTTTCTCAGAAATCGGAAGAGGCCCACAGAGACCAAATTAACAGTGCTTAACTGTTATGTAATATCAATCTTAACATATGGCATCGATTGTTGGGCAGTTTCATGGAAAATCAAAAAGCGACTGAAATCTGTTGAAATGCCATTCTATAGAAAGATGATAGGAATGAAAGAACCATGTTAGAAATGACGATACTTTGAGGGCTGGAAGAGAAAGAGTTCTGCTAGTTTCTATATGACAGAAACAACTGAATTCGTTAGGGGCATAGATAAAAAAGAAAGGAATCTAAATAAGATAATAGCAGGAAATATAGAAGGATAGGGAGGATGAAGGAATCCAACAATTACTCACACTACCAGTTTAGGGCAATTGAGAAAAAATGACGGAAATAGTAACGTTAACGAAAACCAAAGAAAGGAAGTCAAGGAAATATTTTGTCTTCAACGTCCAGATACGACAGGGGTTTTCAAACTTTTCGCACTGCGATCCCTATGAGCAGCCTAATAGGAACTGGCAACTCCCCTTCCAACATTGCAAATAAAAATAGACTAATCTGCAAATAGCGATATCTGTTGAGATATTACCTGACTGAAAACACGTTGAGACTGTAATGATAACGACAGACGACCATATTCGGTCATTCTTAAAAGAATGTCGTAAACGACTTGTGACATGGACAGTAGTGTTTAGTTCAGTTCAGTTACTCGAGAAATACTGTAGAAAACGAGGAACGGAGGATAAACTTAAATGACTAGAAACGGTAAGATTACATTAGACATAAGTGATACAAATGATTTGAATTTGAGAAATTCTGGTTTTCTGTGTTTCTCGTTGATCCACGTAGAGATCCGTATAGTGTTTGGTATAGAACTTCAGTAAGTATAAACCAGCAACCAAGCTTTTTTCGTGCTGCGCAGTTAGCAAAAAATTACGTTCGCGACCCCTTGAAAAATAGCTTTCGACCCCCAGTTATAAAAAGCCTGCGATGGTGTACGGAAAATGGAAGGAAAAGATCTAACGGGTATTGAAGAGGATCTTTGAAAACTGTTGTTGTAGAAGCAATTTAATCCTTGACAATTATCATCCTACGATTTCAACATAATATACAAACAGGATATGCGAGCATAAACTTTTAACCATTTTTGTCTCAATACCAGAATTAAAGAGTCATCCCAATTTCAAAATGTCCTTCTTTTGCTGCACAACACAACACAACACAACACAACATAACCCCGTGACCATGAAATGAAAACAGCAAATGCTACGCGACCAATCAACTAGGCAAAGTTGATGCAAATAATACAAAATGACAATTAAAAAGAAAGAAATGATAGACGGTTAATAATATAACTACTCACCATCTATTTTATGCTTTTGGAAAGCGAAAGCAGCTTTCAATTTCTATCTTCACGAGTCGTTATGTTCTTGGATACCTTGATACCAAAGACTTCGATTTCTCCAATAAAGTGATCTAGTTGAATAAAACAATCTCGATCAGCAGCCGAGAAACTTCATATTGGCCAGACAACTCAGTTTCGTTATTTTAAAAAAGCCTCTTTCTTGCCCTACCTATCTTTACGACTCTCCGTCACTTTTTCCCTCCTGTATCTGCTTTTCAATCATTCATTGCTCCTCTCTCTTTGGCTTTACTTAGTTCCCTCTTCATGGGTCTCTATATTTCACTTGACATATGGCTTGCATTATGTAAACATTCTAAGTGCGACTACATTCTCTTGCATGTTCCTTTATTAGTTCAATGCTTTCTGAAGACACTATTCCTTCATTACTTCAACTTTCCACCAGCTACTTTTCTTTCATTGACAACACTAGGAAACTTTCATGGAACAGCATTGACAGCTTTAGCGATGCGGACAGATCTGCGCACTGCTTTTGAAGAAAATGCTACTTTCTTGAAAATAACGGATTTAAGTGGCGTATTGTTCTACATAATCAGTAATAGTCCATGGCAATATACAAACATTTTATCTTGGGTTGCACTTTTACTTTTTGACCTGTCTGAAATCTTTTAAGATTTAACCTCAGCTCCAAAATCCCTCTGTTAAGATAAAGTTGGTTGTATGCATCATTCTCATTGAATTTGATGACTTCTCTTAAATACTTTAAGTTATTTACTGCATCCGACTAAAAGGTGCCTCGCCGCCAAAGCTTTTTACATTCACTAGGAGGCAGAGAACAAGTGGACCTTCCTACTCACGAATGGTCATTAGCCTTTCAAACACTGAAGTAGCAGCAGTAAGCATAAATCGCAGACGATTCATGTGTGCTTCTTGGTACACAACACTCTCAATTTTCAAAACAATGTTTTGTTCTCATTTTTCGATGAAATTGATACAGAAAAAAATCACTTGCACTCCTCCGGATCCTTCATTATCCTTCATTGACAGCTGACTGTGTGACCCATAAAATGATCACAAAATTGATGAACAAAGCCTTATAATAGGCCTCTTAACTATTGTTCTTAGCATACAGTTTCCTAGCAGACCCTTAGATCTCCTCTTTTTCATCTGCTTGATAAAGTCACGCCAACCAGCACTGTTGATATTACGGCCATCTGACAAAATATGGAACAACCTGTGAAAATGCATGGCTAGTAAATTACTGCAAGCTTCAGACACTTTAAAATAATGGACTTGCTAGCAATACTATCATTGTTTTACGCAACAGAAGATTAACTTTTAGTGATTAGTGATGCAGATAGTGTAACCTTATCCGTCATGTGTTTCGTCGCAAAAACGCGCTCAATGCTGCAAAATTCGAGTCCAGTTTACGACTAGGAGATTCTGCATTGACACATAAACATCGGCCAGAAAACAAAAATGTAACCGATAAAAAATAAATTGCGCAACAGGCATTTTACCGCCAACCGGGCAATTAATAATGACCTACATATTTCTCTGAGCTCAAGTTAGTGAGCTTATAATAAGGGATTCATTAAAACCGAAAAGATACACATATTGTATTCTGGAGGATTCCACGAACGGGCGTACTGTATGTTAGAGTGGGGTGTATTGGAAGGTCCGGGTTTTACCGACTACTTACCGCATACTATGATTCCACGGCTGTGTGCCAAAATGAAGATGGAAAACACACATTAAGCCAGAAGCTATAGGCAAACAATGAATGCGAAAAGTACTGTTTGGTGTAAAATTATATTAAATTGCCGACCCGGCAAAAACTATGGTACATATCATACAAAGACAACAGGCAGTGGGGTATCAGACGATTATTAATAAAATCAACAAATTAAACAAAACAGATCCTTATTTACAACAATAAATATTTGCAAAATCTTTTCGTCGGGTACTGGTCGCAGGGAAACTTTCACAAAGAATTCAATGCATGACTGGCCAAAAACGTCCCACCCATCATTGTGATATTTTCAATGTTTTACAATCTTCTCCTATCTCCTTAGTTTTTTTGAGAACTTTTCTTTCTTCACTACAGACCATGGTTGTTACCAGTTAGTGCAGAAACGTTCAGCAAATATAAACCTGTCACATTGGCCTTCACTGCGAAGTAATTTGAGAAAAACTAGCAATCAGTATCCGGCGAAAACGTTATGCAAATATGAATCCGCTATGCAAAGTGATTTTGGTATTTTTATAACCTCGAAAGACTTAAAATCTGTTAAACGAGTCTTACTCGACGTTCGATATAATATAGAACTTCTTTATAATGCCATTGCCTTTCTGTTACATATACAGTGAAAATCCATAATGAGCTACGGATGGATAAAACGTACACCAATATGAGACCACGATAGATTGGGTCATGTAGCAGGACATGAGGCCACGATTGGGTGGACCAAATAGCAGGAAAATGAGCCCGTTCTAGGTTGGGCCACATAGCGATGATACCACCGAGGGTTCGCCGACAAAAAACATCATACAGGGAATGGCCTCTTTTCAGAAATAAACGTACGCATGTACAAACATGATTGTATTCTCCATAAGACTAACCATTCGGACCATTTTTAAAATCAATGACAAATCGAACATAATAAATATGATTCGAAGGAAATAATATGATATAATTCCTCACAATACGCTATATGCTTTCTGCAGTTCTACATCTTTTGACAATACGTTTCGAAATACTTTCATATTCATTTTC
Organism: Carybdea cf. marsupialis auct. non (Linnaeus, 1758); assembly: GCA_010016065.2. Lineage (NCBI taxonomy): Eukaryota > Metazoa > Cnidaria > Cubozoa > Carybdeida > Carybdeidae > Carybdea > Carybdea cf. marsupialis auct. non (Linnaeus, 1758). The sequence continues at coordinate 19,063 of JAAAKL020002630.1, read as the reverse complement.
TGTTAAAAATAAACAGAGCTTCCGGAATACTACAATGCCATCTTTTGTACTGTACACTCGCAAATCTTGATAAAAAGAATTCTTTTCGCGTCTCAAAACCTTGTTCCACGATCTTCTCAACATATTCAGTTTGCTCCTTGCAGCTCAAAAACGTTTTAAGTCATCGACCACACGTTTTAACAGGCTCAAAATAATAAGCTATGAATGTTTGTTCCCGAAACGGCTGATTTCCTTTATGCCTCCTGAAGTCTTATGTTTCTTTCTGGCAAGAGGGTTAATGAATGACTTATTAGGTTGACCAATTTTCGTTCATTCAGTAAAGCAATTATTCATCCTCCTCTGTGATAATAACTGTTATTGGATACTGCACATCAGCAAAACAACTTGAGACTGCCTGCGATGGCAGAGATAGGTCATCTTCAGTGCCCGCAGCAGTAAATGCTGACGCAGAATATCGAATACCGGAGGCAGAAGCCGATGTAGTGGTAGGAGTTGCAGACCGATGCAGGCCATAATGCGCAGGAGGTGAGTGAGAGTCATTTCCTTGCTCAGAGCAAATAGACGAATTCATCATAAGTTCACGCTCAGAGTCGTCGTTGTTATCGTTATACGAAATGCCTGACTTCTTCCTCTTGGAAAGCAGACTTTTGACATTGGTACCCCTTGTCCTTTTAGTACCAGAAATACACTCTGAGAACAAGCCCTTGATATTATTACTTCTAGGCGGTAGTTTTCCTGAATAATCATCCTGCAACCAACATCGCTGTGACATATGTCGATGAGGATTTGAAAGAATTAAGCTGCCGCTCGTCTTTCTTTGCAATATAACAGTGGTTTTGCACACTTCGCACGTAAAGATTACACCAAGAGGTGCAGAAGGAGTCAGTGAGAACGTGTTCTCTGGTATTAAATCCGGTTTTTCTGTATTTTCTTTCAGTGTTGCAAAGTTCTTTTGAAAGTTTTTATGACTTCTTATCCAGTTACAAAGCTTGGTAGTAACAATCTCAATGATTTCCAGTAAAGGTACTATTGAATTTGGACTAAGTTTCTCATCGCTCCCAACAGTTTCATCGTTCTCTCTCTTCACACTCTGTGGTCCACTTATTGTTGACAATGTTTTCAATTTCGTGACACCGTCTACAAATCTTGAAACTACAGGTTTAAGCCCAGGCAGAACCGCCAATTTTTCAGGGTTCTTGTAGAAAATACCAAATAGCTCCTTCTTTTCCCTCTCGTCCATAGTGTCACTCAAACCTTTTACAAAAGAGAATACTTCCGTCCATTCAGCATCATCTGTTAGCTTCATCACGGCATCGTATGTTTCGTATCCACTATAGAGCAAAATATTCTTTAAATATTGGCCTTTCGGGGGAAATTGTCTCCAGAGCTCGTCAGGAACCTTTTCGTCATCCGGTGAAATTAGCTTCCGAAGTTTACTTAACTCAAGTCGCAAATTCTTACAGTTTGCGCAAGTTTCCGTGTCCTTCGCTGTCGAGTGCATGTTATTGCCATTACCTATAAGCGGAAAGGTTACCATCACTGTAAACAAAATGCTTAGACGATACTTCGCCTTGACAAAGAGGGGAGAGAAGTGGTCAACGGATGGTGATGGGTAAGAAACAAGGTAAGTAGACAGAGGTCGACAGAGAGGCTGATAAAGTGACACAGGGAAAGGCAGACAGACAGGCAGATAAGTGGATGCACGGATGAAGTATGGGGACAGCAAAAACACCCCCTAAATGATAAAGTTTTACGAAGTTAAACAATACTGTGCTTCACCTGTTAATACGCAGCTTTGATACCTCTGATGGTCAAAACTTCCACGTGAAATATACAACTAAGACATTTACTCCTTCATATCTTAACTTTAATCAAAACTGAAATTTAGAGACATTTGTAATGGAAAAAGATGATATCGTCGGGAAGGAAGTTATAGGAGAAGCCCTTTTCTCTCGGAAAATTCCGAACGAAAAAAATGAAATCGATGGAATGGCATTTTCTTAATTGTCAAATGATACAAAATCTTCTCTTCTTACGAAAGTAGACAAGTTTAAGTGAAACAAAACGGGCAATGCTACCTTCGCATTGAAACAAATAGTCTTCTTTCTTTACTGATTTGAAATTTGAAATCAGATAAAAATACTGATTTGAAATCAGAAAAAAACTCTCTTTAATTATATTCTTAAAGGTTAGAGCTATGTTTTAGCCAAGCTCTTAACGAGAAATTTTGATCCTCAGATCTCTCAAGCCTTTTTACTTGTCTAATTTTAAAAACATGATCAATCTATCTGGAGGGTGAATAACTGAGTTTAAATACACTTAGATTTAACCAACTAATGAAAAACGGTGTGAAGAGTTGCAAAGTAGATCTTTTACAGAAAGCGTGACAGCTCTTGAGTCTTTAAAACCTCAGACTAGAGAGGAAGTTGTTTTCCAATGCCAAAGATGAAACGGATACAAGCTTTATGGTCTATCAACATTGCAGCATTTATAGAAAGAAGAAGCCAAAAAAACATCTAGGCACTCCTTTGCTCCACAATGTGAATGAAACTAACCAACTGTCTGCTCAACATCTACCTAACAATAGTAAGCTTGAGATACAAATAATGAAATATTAGTGGCAGCAAAGAAAACGAAAATAATAAAACGCCAGGTTCAGTCCTCACTACCACCAAACTAATCAGGGTTGACTTGGGGGAAATGATTGACAAGCTTCACATATTGTTTAACACAACGGAAAAACAACATTTCATAAGACTTCTCAAAAATAATACCAAAAATAATACCAAAAAAGGGGATAGGTTTCTAAGAGATAATTATCACACAATAGCTCTATAGCCAATTCCTGGTTAGATAATCTCGTATATTTTTTTCGAAAGATGAAATTGACAGAAAGATACAATCTGAATACAGAAGTGGCCGTGGTTCTGTGGGAGCGACTAGTTTTATCTAATACACTTCATTCATTAAGCCACTTCGAAAACGTTAGGAGTAAATGGAAAAATTCCAAAAACTGTTGAAATAATTGAGTGCATGTATAGCAAAACAGAACTTGGATGTTCCAGCCCAATTGGAGGCAATCTAACTTAAAAGAGATACTGGTGGTAGACAGAGCTACATTCTCAAGCATACTTGTTTGTTTGCAATTTGTTATGGCTGACTTGGCAAATCTTCAACCAGATCTTCATCCTGACACAAGTATGTCAAATAACAATCAATATGGGGATACCAAACTTAAAAAAAACTTTTTTGAAACTTAACGGTATCAACTCAGAGTCTTCGTAGTATTTTAGGTATCATATGATCAGAGGTAAGGTTATATAGAAAACTGACTCCCAGTCGGATTACAACCACTTAGTTAAATGAGCTTATATTTTCAACGGCCTGTGACTACTTTCTGAACCTATCAACATCTTTGAGAATCTGCTACAAGGTTGGCTGATTGAAACTATAGTCTTAATACCACAAGCCAATGTAAGGCACATCAAAGGACATTGCTGTGATCTTTTCCATTATATCCATAGGTACATACCATTGTTAGGTTAGAAAGATCTCCTTACCCTCGAGTAAATCTACATTACTGTGTTAGGATGTCTCAGAGTAACCACGGCTATTAACGAAGTTCTACAGATCAAGGGTGATTACCACTGTAACAAACTATTTTAACACTTGTGAATAGTGAGCCTTATAACCTCAAAATGATATGTGACTGGAGACGTCTTTCAGACCATTTAATGTCTGCAAATCTCTCCACAAAACTTGCTTGCTTGCAAAATTCCCACCTGAAAATAGCTTCATGGCATGAACATTTTACTTTCCTGGATACTTTCCTTTTACTATTCATTATCATCTAACTTTCAGTCTATCCGTCTCATTCACCCTGTGTGGCTGAGTGGCTTTTGACTTTGATAAGTGGTGACTCACTGGCACATTAAAAAAAATCTATTTGTAATTCAATGTAAACACTCAACAGAGAAGCAATTTATCCCTTGACTGGAATCATGTACCCAATATCATGCCCACTAAAGATTAAACTTGTAAAACAACTTTTGCAGATAATAGCTGTTTCAAAATTACAAATGTCAAAGCATGCTCAAGCTGAATCAACATAGGTAATGGAGCATGGATTAAAGTAAGTTTCTTAATTCATCTTTTCCATGAATTACTAGCACAAATGGCAACACAAAGTCTAGTGCCCCTTCCAGAAATGGTTTCTCATTTCGCAAAGAACAATATTGTATGGATACAGAGGGGTAGCAGGGTAACCCTTTAGAATAAAGAACATAAAACTGTAATGTGGAGATTTAAGCCAAAAATGGCCTTTCCAAGACCCTTTCTGAGTACTTTTTTGGCTCCTGGTCTAAAGTTGGGTGTTAAATCAATAAAGAACACTGGGATTACAACCAAACTATTTTGACGGTCCCTATATTTACTTGCCAAAGTCTCCAAAGTAGTGCAACAAGTCCCTCACCTTGCACAAAACTTTCAATAATTTCAATAAACAATGATAGAAAGAGGTACGATTGCTTAGCAAATTTCTAAAAAATCGCTTCCAGCTGCTTAAGTGACCTTTCAGATTACTACAATTCAATTTCCTTAGAGCCTGCTATGCTAAGGGAGGTATCTAGCCTATTCAGTTGTGTTGCCTGTTAAACTTAACCAATTGAGTACTACCAAGTACTGCAAATGATGATCTTTTGAACTAGCATGGCAAAGATTCTCATACCATGGCTAGCCAAAAGCCAGCCCATGCACTAGAAGGGAAACATCTACCATAAACTTACTAGAGGACAGTATGGTGGACAATGGCCAAGGAGACATGTTGCCTCTCACAACTGATAGCAGTAAGGATTTGAAATCCAACACGAGGACTTACAAGTGTATGCAGGCCTCCCATTGCAGACGCAAGCCTTTAAACAGCTCCAACCCAACCAAAGTATGTGATGTTGAACATGATGATTTGAGGATAGAAATGGAAGGAACAATCGTTGAAATCATCATTAACAATATCAGTGTGGATGACAACTGGATCTTCAAGCTGGCTGGTTGAGACAGGTTTCATTTGTTTATAAGCAATTAAAGAAGTTGTTGTCAAGTGCTATACTCATGATAATAGTTGATCAAAATTTTTCTTGATTTTTTCCTTCCCTTTCAGAAATTTTCTACATTTGACCTTCAGGCTCGAGTTACTTAGCAAATTGTGCATTTTTTTAACAAAATTGAGGCCTAACACCTAATCAGAAGGAGTGCATTAAAGGAGCAAAGCCAATTTTGATTAACCTTTGCAATCATGTACATAAATGAGCAAAATTTGAAGAATTTGAAAGGGTTGCAATTTGGGCAGAAAGAAGAGGCAAATGTAACTGTTGCTAGGTGTCATGGTATGGAGGTCCTAAGAGGCTAATGATTTACATGAAGTGCACACTCAGCATTCTATACAGTTTGCACTATGTCATAGTTCCTTGGGATAAAGATGTGTCCTGTGGTAAGTCAAGTATTAAGTAGTTTTATACTTGCATTACAAAATGAATACTATGAGGTGAGGAAGGTTCACCAGATACATCCCAAAGTACTTTTTCCTAAGACTCACGACTCTCTAGGAGTATACCCCTTGTTTAAGGGGAATGCCTGAGATTTCCAGGAGTTCAAATCAAATTCAAGGAGGATTCAACGGTCTCCAGAGCTATTTCAGAGGGTGAGGCAACCTTGTTGGGTGATAATCTGTTATACCCCTATTGACTTGTTATGCAGCCACATACTGGTACTTGACAGAAATGGGATCATGTATCCTGGTACACTTAATTGTACAGTGGCCTCCAGAAGTTGTTGATGTCTTCAATCTTGAAAATGAGGAGGAACTATACCATAAATTGTAAAATCTGACTGACTATACATTAAAAATCAAGTCTTAGTCTAGGAAAAACTTTTCTTAATTCTCTTAAATACTGTTTTTCTATTAATTCTCTTTCTTATTTTGTGCTTTCCTTGTTCTATACTTGTGTATTAATATCTGCCATTACCCCAAGATCGATAATTTGAAGGCTTTACCTATCATTAGGAACAAGTAAATACATTGATATAAACAGAATCTTATTAGTGATTTACTTGAAATCTAAAAATATCACATTTTAAAAGCTAATAAACATGTAAGCATCATAAAAATGGTATCCCTGTAAGAATTATCGGTATAGGCCTATCTGGTAACGAATATTATAACAGGCTTATAGATAGGACTACTGTACTGCCCGCTGATAGGTGATGGTGTAACTAGTAAAATAGAACATCAAAGCTCACAACTCATCATAACCCTTGCGTTCCACTGGAAACGCACCCCTCCGTATGTAAACAACACAACAGAATCCTTATCATTACAAGCAGTTCATGCTTCGACTGTTCTCTGGCCTCACTTGCCAACTTTATCTCCTTTATCAGTACGCTACTGTGCCAGGTAGTTAGTAAATCATTCTTATGTATTTGTGTTGATTTATAGCTAATCTTTGACTACAGGGCTTTCTGCAGTTTATCAAATTATCGAAAGTCCTATTCCAGGCGATTTTCGTTTGTACGTAAGAAGAGATCGTGCATCTTCTAATCAATCGATAATCAGATCATAGAAAACAGAAGTAGATCTGTGTACCGATGCATAAACTTACCAGATGGTTCGTGTAACTCCATTTTTCCACGTGCGTACCTACTAGAAAAACTCGACGAAAATGTACTGTTCTGTGATTAAAGTTTCTCCGAAATAAAAGATTATTAAGCAGGATACGTTTACTCTCGTTGATTTCACCCTTCGAACTTTTCTATAGCGAGACGTAAACAGTCAAGATTGGCTACGAGGACTTTTCCCTAGTCTGAACTATATTGACCCACTTTGAGTAGTCAAGTGATGAGTCTTTGTGTGTACAATTGTCACGCGGGAGGTGCAATCGTCACGTGGCATGGCGTCCAGCTTGTAGAGGTTTCACTGTTTCTCAGGCACTAATGTAAAGATCAACCATTCCATGATATATTCTCGATTTTTATCATATAATATCGGTACGTAAAACAAACGCAAAACTGTAGTAGGTACTTGACAGCGTCCCTTAAACTGATTTTCAGATTTCAAAACACACTTTAATCGAATGCAACTACAGGATTTTCTCTGACTGGTTTCATTCTTCTTTACTATTCAAGGCTCTGGATTACTAATAGTGTTTCCGGATTTTTGCTACGAGTAGGCCTATCGCATATCCTATGGAAATTATACGAGTATCATGGAATGCCTACTGAGATTTAAGGGTAGATTTAGGATTAAAGTTGCAGAGTCAGGATTTCAGAACTTCATAAAGTAAAGCTTCCTTTAACTGATTTCATCTTTGTTGAGATAAACTTTCCTTGTACTAGTTTTTGAGATCAATGATCAGCAACGCAAAATTTCGAAAGTCTACATATACTGGAGGATGGATTGAGCCCCCTCCCCCCCTAAGATACAAAAGGTAGCGATGATTGGAAGCAAAAACAACAAATACAAAATTAAACTGAGATCGGTTGAAAGACTCCTACGTACATTTGGTCCCGGTAACAGTAGTTGCTAAGGAATCGCATGACATTGAAACCTTTCGTATGATGAAATCGTCAGGGGAAAGAAGATTACAGATAACTGTCGACATGGTAACATCACATCAGAGTCATAATAGGTGCATGCACTCCAAAATGAATGTCACAAGCAGGGCCAATATGATTACTGTAAAAAAATAAGTGTTCGATAACACGAGGAACTGTCAAATTTCAAAATCAGATTTTTTGAATGTCCCAAAGTAGTTATAGCATGCCACACTAAGAGCTAGAAGCTCATGGCCAACATCTACCAAGTCTAGTTGATATGTTAACTCCTTGTAGATGTTAAGCAGAGCCAAAGCCATGGTCTCATGGTTGCTCTAAGCCAGGATTTTAGGCGCCGTGCTGTTGAGAAGGACCGTTTAGGTGTGCATGATGTTGTAGGGTTAACTAACATCAACTTAAGGAGATACACAACATTTGGTATCAGTTCTCTTTCAATTTTTGAGCATCTCTTTGCGCACTTGTAAAAATCTTGGAAACATGCGACACTCTCTCCAAAAAGTATTGTGTCAAGCACGTTCATTTCAACAAGGAGGGTATCTACATTCACTTCGTCACCATATATCTCTGCCAAGAATTTTAACAATGCAGGGTCTATACTTGCTGGATCTGACAAGTAATAAAGACTCAACATTTAAAAAATATTTTGAAACTTGGTTGCTCAAACCTGCTTTTGATTGAGTTGATAATAAGGTCTATAACTTCTAGATACAAAATCCTGAAGTGTTCCTTGCTAGAAAGTTGGATGGAATTCTCGGCTTGAACTGGCTGACTGATGATGTACTGTGAAGTACTCAGTCAGTGATCTGTGATTTGGATTTCTCCTTTTCCTTATAAGTACAGGATTATCGATGAACTGGTGCTTTGAAGATTTTTGCAACACAGCTTCAAAGAACAAATCAGCAGACACTCAATTCCGCATGTTCTCAAGTGCTTTCACGCTTAATGAAGCTAATCATTGGGCTTTCAACTGCCGACAAACTTTCTTTTTGTAAAGTTTTGGACACTTTGTCTGTCAATGAATATACTCTGTGAGAAGTTTCAAGCCATAAAAAAATCGAAGTGCTTCATTTGAGATTGACAGCCAATAATTCTAGATCGAGTCTCTGCATCCAATTTTTGAGCTAGTCACATTTCCCAAACTTCAAAAAGTGGATCATAATTGGACAACACTTTTTGAAACGCTGTTGCTTTGACAGTCCAACGTGTTATACATAGCTTGGGCAGGGATTCAAACGTCTCCACTTCTCAACTTTCTAGTTCAATATTTTCTTGGGAAGTGTCTAAAAGGGTAGATCCCTTTTAGAAGAGTACTTGATCAAGGTAATAATTTCAAACTGTTCCCGTAACATCACTCAACAGTCTATTGGACTTTGTCACATGCTTGACAGAAAGGCTCAAAGAATGTTCATGGCAGTGAGTTTCTAATGGTTTGGGTTAAAAGGCTCTTATTTGTGTAGCTACACCTGATTTCGTCTCAAGCATATTACTTGCACCATCATACGTTTGACCTCTGAGCCCTGAAATTGATAGTGTTACGGAGTCGCCGCAAAGGGTGAAACGTCTAGTGGCGGAAAGCGGACGAAACAGTAACGAGACAATTAAAATAATTGTTCTTAACATAAATAAAAATATTCCAACTACGTATAATAATCAGTTATTTACTTACATAATAGTTTTTTTAGAATGTTCTTTGATGACGGCTTTAGGCTTTAATAGCAGTAGCTAAGATAAGATTTCTTTCAAGACTTGATTCGATCCTCGGTGTAAAGGAGTAAAGGTTTCCAAAAAGGCAAAGTGAGCGTTTGCTTCCGGAGACAGATCCGAGAAATTTAACCGTAGTGTATCAGTGTATTCATCACATATCATAAAACACAGTTTGCTGTTATTGACATCATCAAGTTTTTTTCTCAAAACTTGATTTGCCATGACATTTAGCATGCCATGAAACTGGCGATGAATGTAACGTTTTCTGCCTGGAACCTTTCCAAGTATTCGTTAGTTAATCCATGGTTTGTCTTTTGCACGCAATACCATGAGCTGCTTGAATTGCCATTGCCATCTTCAGTACCCCTTAATACGAGTCCTATTCGCCCCGGGAACTAAACATTTTCCATGATGACTTTAAATTATTGACGCCCAAATTTTCAATTCCTTGCTATGTTACTGTCATGTATTTCTGTAGAGTCCCCACATTTAGGTACAATAAATTCATAGGCTAATGCAGCTCCATGGCATTTACTGATTTCATGATTTCAGAAAGATCGAGGTGCTTTTTCCAGTTTCGAAAGCCATCAGATACAAATATCTATATTTCGCCCAGCTGTCAATCTGTCCAAATTTTTGTACGATAAGTGCAAATTAAAACACACTGTCTTTTTCAACATCATAATGGAGCCATTTAAATTTCTCAAACCATTATGTTGACAACAACGTGCATGTTTTCCAATCGTAGATTAAGGGAAGTGAAAACTGCTTTCAGGACGGTATTGGAAAATGCTGCAGGGTGAGGTATTTTCCACAGAAGTTTGTTTTTGCAAGCAATACCTTTTGCAAGCCCGGTGCTCGGCTAGTCTGCTACAGATGCATCTTTTCTGATGGGAACGACATTGTCAGTGGTATTCTCGATGGCTGTTTCAGATACAATTTCTCTGTTAGGAACAATATCATCACTAACACGTGCGTTTTCAACTGGTGTTGAATCATGGCTGGTATCCTTTTTTAAAAAGAAAGATAATACTGACTTGTTCGGCATTTTCCCGTCAAAGATAAGCAGGCAAATTTTGCTTGTTCATTGTCTACAACATTCTTTGTTCAAAGCATTCTTGTCAGCCTGTGGCTTTTGAAACGTGCACTGTTGCAAGATTCAGTATGCAAATGGGGGAATGCACTCCAAAATCTATTTATACAACGTCGATAGTTCTCCTCGAAAAGAAAATAGATTAAAAGGACATCCCTTTCCTACTTCCCAATCAGTGCTGTCTACTTTGACAATCGATTGTTTCACATCCAATCAAGCTCTAGGTGATGCCCTACGCTAAACTCTGCCATACGCTAAACCCATCAGCACTGAAGACTGTTCCTCGAGTGCAAAAATTCACTCAGGCGGTTTCGTGAAGGAATGACCAGATTTTTAGAAGGAGATTCCCGTGTTTCTTTGGTCCATGAATGCATCGTTTTTTGACTGTCGCTTTGAAGTGGAGAGTAACACACATTCAGTTTGGGAGTCACTATTTCTCAATTTTAGAATAATATTATAGTTAATGATACGTGCCGGAAAACATAGCTTTGTCCTCATCCTGACTCCATGGCTATTTAGGGTATGAATAATATATCAATGTATGGTAAAGACCTAAGTATCTTTCTAAGCCTGACCACCCCATCAGACCTGACTTCGCCACTGGCACACTTGATCAGCATCAACGTTTAAAACAAGGAAATTCTCACTCAGCAGCGTCAAAGGTTCACGCGCAACTCATGGTGAAAAGTTATTAACATAATGGAGTGAAATCGGCAGGAAGTCGCTCATTAGTCATTTGTCAATGCCTGGTAACAAAAGAGTGCTGTCGCAGTAGGACAGGAAGTTCTCAGAGGAAAAAAGCTATTTCTTGCTTGTTTTTACGTGCACAATGTTTCAGATCAAACTTAGCAGAAAAGTTGAGGGCACGTCCCCTGTCTTGCCGACCTGTCCAGTTTCAGTTTCAGCTCCGTCCAGTTTCACCAAGTTTAACAGTTCGGAGATAGGGCCTACTTGGAGGGTGCTATGACTCATTAGAATATGAGTAGATATGACTGTGCTGTGAGATCTTCTTTGAAATTTGAGAGGACAAACAATGTGTCCCTCAACCTTATTCAACCTTAACATGGACACATCCTAACCTAAATGTTACATTTAGAATACAAAATAGCTTATAGGTACCTAAACTTGGGACAAAGAAATTAGTCTTAATGTATAAAATTGCAAAGGAAGGCATCAATGTCATATTTACTAAAGGCCATTGTGAGTTTTATAAGGCAGAAAACCAGAAATCATGTTCAACAGCTAATTGGGTTCATAAGAGGTGTTGCTGCTATGAACTAGATGGGTTTTTTGTACGCAGTAAACAGAGATCTATTGTGGGCCAAGTGTCAAAGCTGGAGCTGTGGCATCAGAGAAAGAGGCCATATTTTAAAGAATATGTCTTCGAAAGGTATTGTTGATGACATGTATGTTGAAAAAGGCAATAAGATTGAATTTTGTGGAAGTTGTGTACTTGTGAAGCAGGCAACTAAATCATTTCCGGAGGCTGGGAATACTAGAGCAGAAGAATTGCTTGACATTATACACTTAGATGTATGTGGTCCAATGCCAAAAACTCTGGGCAGAATGGCGTTGCAGAACGAACAACTGCACCCTAATGGAGGCAGCACATTTCATGATGCGTTATACCAAGTTCTAGCAGCTACGTATGCTCAGAATAGATGTGCTACAAAGGCACTGGATGGTGTTTTTCCCTTTTGAGGCATTTTTAGTGAAAAACCCATCAATGAAAGATTTCAAGGTATTTGGCTGTGATGTATACGTACATGTACCAGATCATAGAAGAAAGAGGAAAAATGAAGAAGTTGGATGTAAAATTTGTGAGACATATATTCATGGGATATAGTGGTACTCAGAAAGGGTACAGATTGCATGATCCCACAAAGAGAAATCAGTGTGAGTACAGATGTTAAGTTTGTCGAGAATAGTTTTGATGGACGTAAGAAGTACGTTAACACCAGGTTAGTAAATAGTAGTCATGAGATAGACAGAAATTTGCTAAGAGATGGAGTTGATGTAAGGGTAAAGGAAAGTGGTGATTTTAGTTCAGGTACAAGCAATGATGGTAATATTATTGAGAGAGAGCAAACTGAAATTTCAGAGGAAGAAAAGCCAACAAGATCAGTACACGATATACTCAATAACACGAAAAGAATGAAACAGTACTACGCAGTGGGTAAAAATTATTTAGTGCCATCGATCAACAATGCAATTACAACATCAAGTAAAGAATAACGTTTAAGTACATACTAGTCATCATTTTAAGTAGTGTATTGTCTGTTTACGATATGATCGTGAAAAGAGTGGACCAAAAAGTATTAATAAAAAGATGAGTTCAGAAACCGTCTAATGTTGTAATCTACATTTCTAAAATAAAGTCATGGCTACTTGAAAAATGACGCAAAGTGGCACCAAGGAAGGGGACACGGGATTTGTCAGAATCACACGTATACGAAATACGTCTTAGAAGGATCTTTGTAGAAAATCGGCTCATTTTCATTACAATAGGTTTCACTTTGCAATTTCTTATCGACTATCAATAATTTGAATACATAAGTTGTGAAATATGGAACTCCAGCCCCCAACTTCCCGCACGCTATTTAAGCGATCCTTTTGAGACAGGTGAAACGTGGAGCCCGTCAACATAAGCCGATATGACTCGTATTACACAAGACTGCAAGTATGACCAATTTTAATTCATCCACGTAAGTTTCATCAACGGGTGAGTGTGTGCGTTGAGCAATAATCAAGCGAAGATGGATGAAGAACAAATATTTAAATCTTGTTAAGATATAAAATGCGTTCTCTCCTACATTAAAACAGTCGACTTCGTACGTGAATTCTACGTCTTTCCAAAGATAGGCGGTTACAGAACTGCTCGCTTTATAATATACAATTGCACGGAGTTGAAAGCTGAAGCAGAGGTTAAAATTAACAGCTTTCTGTTAGGAATTGGTAAGAAAGAACGCACCTAACTCAAGATATTATTTAACCTTCTCCAAGCCTTTCTGAATCGTACCAAAAAACAAGTATATTTTAAGTTTATTTGTAGACATTTCTTACTTTTTTCAGGGTGATCTTCGTAGGGTGTAAAAATGCCGTCATCATCAGCAAATGTTCGAAGGAAGAAATTGAAATTATTCCTGAATAATTAGAAAGATTCAAAACTGCTGGGCAAGTCATATACGACGTGTCAGGAGGAACATTGAGCCGCGGTCCTACTACCCCCCTGGTATGGGTTGGGTTAAGGTTCCATAAATGATGCTTTTGGGGAACTTTACCTATGTAAATGAACCAATAGTAATCAGATATCAACAACCGAAGGACAAGAAACCATAAAATTTACCACGATAATGATCTTTATTACATTATTCCTGATGAAAAAAAGCCGATTATATGCAAAGTGACAAAACGCAGGCATAGCAGATTGTTGTGGCTGCGAACCGTTACGTAGAAGCAAACCAGTCTGGTGATTAACTTGATAAGTATAGGGTTTATCTTTTCTTCTATTGTAGAAAACAGTGTATAAGTCAATCAGCTCATGAATTTAGGATGCCAAATTTAAAACATAAAGTAGCGGAGGTATGGTGGCATGCCCCCCTCATGATATCATAATTCAATAAGATTGGCCTAATTTGAAAACAGCATATAGATTCTATGGCATAAATAGCCTATACATGCGTTAACAGCAATACAATCTCAAAGCCTCTTTCGGATAGCCCCCCGCTCTTTTGGCATCACCCTTTTCGGACGTTTCCGCGCAACCACTAAGGGAGGCTGGGAAATGCAAAATTACCGGTGAGAGTAGGCTGAACTTTTATATGAATGCTAAATGTTTAAGGGGATAATAACTATTTTGACTGTCCAGCTCATTCTGTAGATGCCTTTTTAAAAATGACGGACGTCTCATAAATCTGACTTTAGAGCGTCGGTCACAGTCTCCGTAAAGAGTTCGCGAATCAGCGGGAGGGTGCTTGTCGAACATTTACATCGCAGACACCGTTTGTCGCATTGAGTAAGAACTTGCATATAGAATAATGTTGTCTTAGTCGATGAAAGAGAGATGATAGTGAAAGGAGCATCTCCTTCTCCTCCTCCTTCACCTTCCATACAAGTACAAAAATTGAAAGAAAAGTGGTCATACGACAGTCCAACAGTACTCTTGTCATGACGTGATAAAAGAAGATTCCATTCAGTTCCGTAGTAATATGAACTATAATCCAATATTATAATAGTACGGGATGGTCACTATTTGTAAAGAACGATTTCCAAGAGGGTTATGCGCAAAATCAGGGGGATCATCACACAAATTTCGCCAGGCAGACTAGAAGGCAGTATGAGACTTTTCAACAAAAAATTATTTTTTCCTTTAAGTTTGATGGGTCCTGGACAGCTGACTTAACAACTAAATTTTACGGTAATATATAAATTTACATTGGTTTCTTACATATTTTAAACTGCATCAATAATCAAAGAGTGCGTTCTGAAGTCGATGAGAGACGATAGTCACATTCGAAAAAACAGTAAACACGGAACTCTTCACATATTACATAATATTTCTATAGTTCAAGTCTGTACAGGTTCGTATCATGTGATCTAATCGAGCAAATTGGAATGCAGTTTCAATCCTTCATGTAATTTAATCATACATTACATCATACCTAAATATTTTACACACATCTTAGTAAGCTTCTGGACGATTCTGAAACTTCTAAACTAGGAAAATGTCATAAAATACGGAAGAACGACTATACAGTGTCTGTAAATAAATTTAATGGTTATCCATTACAGAAGCAATGTTTTGTGTCATCGAGTTTGCATTTCATGGTCTTCTTCTATAACCAATTTTTTCCCAACGTACATTTGACTAATTGCAGCCTGAATCAAAAAAGACAATTGGGCATTAAAGATGAGCATGCTCAAAATATTCAAAATCAAAAAATGGATCAAAAGATCACCCATATCGTACAATATGTTCCCACCTTCTTGGCACAAGAATTGTGTTGTTGAATCAAATGAAGAGTTGATTTCTACATATCCAAATGTTAGTTGTAAAAACTCTATTTAATCAAAATAATGTTAACGAGGAGAAATGAAACCTCTATCAATCAGCCTCCACCGTGAGGTGGTAACTCAGTCGGTGGGGAAGTGGTCTAGCACCTCCTATGTCGTTGTTTCAAATCCCAACTCGTCCGACATTTATTCGCGCGAGGTCTCTTGTTGACGAACTGCGAGCATCAAAAGATCACGTATGTATATATAGTAGAGCACGTGGTTCTATAGGTCTACATCAGAGGGAAGTGGGCATTACAGATGAGCATGCTAAAAATATGCGTACTTAAAACAAATGTGGTCAACATTTGACGGAAGCTCGACAAACTACTGCAGTCTGTTACCTCGGCAAAGACATTACACATTGATGACGTCCTCATGAAGCGGAATAGTATGGGGTGTGTGAGCAAATCATTGTTTCGAAAACTAGGAAATATTTTTCGGTTCCGGACGTAAAGAGGGAGATTAGCAAAATCTCTGATCTCTAATAAAGACTGGATCGAGCTTCCCATTGTTTCCAACTACGAAAAAGTGTAGTCACGAGTACTGGCCCCCATTGGTTAAAATAGCGCGGAAATGTCCGCCATGCTACGTAACATTATTTATAAGGTTTTTGTGATGGGGACTGAAATGGGGTCCAGCGACTGACTTCACTTTGAGACAGAAGATGCTCGATCCAGTGCTTTTTAGAGATCAGTGAGCAAAGTTGGTTGCAATAAACGCAACGCTATTAAGCACCTTACTAACGGGATTCGGATTTGGTTAGCCAAGCAGATTCGACAGTTCGACCTAAGGGAATAAGAATGTAGAGGAAGAACCTCAATGTGACCAACGGTTGAAACAAATTAGGGCCGTCAGCTTACTTTACTAATACTGTACTATTTTTGCGTCGCTAAAATCTACAATGAAAGAGGCTGTAGTGGGAGGAATATCTACATGCAGTATATCAAGAAATTGTCATGCGGGCTCCCTAACGTAATTCATGTTCAGGGCCTATGGCCATCCAACTTTCCAACTTTGCACTTTGCGTTAAGGTATAGGACCCTGATAACGCCCTCAAAATATGTTCCGTTTCCAAATGACTACTATCGATCTCCCATCTTGTCGTATCACGCTACAATTTAAGTAATATAACTTGTTTCGTAAAAGTAAGATACCTAAGTAAACAGTCAGCACACCCCAGTTACACACGCCTTGTTTATCCGTTTAGTTCTAGTGAACTTCATCGATGGAGACTTGACACACCTTCATTACAGTCACAGGCACTACTGTACATCTACGCTCGAATACTCACACTAGGGCAGTTTTTTCCAACATTCTCAACTACGATGGTGATAAATGCATACCATTTCGGAACAATACACTTACGACACCACCGAGATGGGAGGATGGGGAGGGGGAAGGGCACTGCTCCATGGTTATCAATCAACACAGTCTATTGTTCTTCCTTGCAAAAAGTGAAGAGGTTTCAAAATTCAGAGTTCTTGTCGTGGCCATAAATAGTCTAATACAATACCTGTTATTCTATCTCGTGTGTCCTTTACTTTTTTATAGGAAGAAATTATGGCATTTCCACTTGTAACATGCTCTACCCTGAAGTATCGGAGCAATCGTCTCTTGAATCTGTCATGCCTTGCAGGTTGGCGGAGACATTTATAACCTTTTCGTCTTCATTCTTTCATGTTTCACAACCATACAAGACGGCCGGGGGAAGGGGGGTTACGGAGCCTTATGTCTGTGTTTCTGCCGATCCTGACGGACTTTCAATATCTGCTTTGGCCGATTATCAAATCTCTCTTTGGCTAATTTCTCCTTCATCTTCCCCTACCTTCCTTAAAAACAGTCGTTCACAAATACACAACGTTGTCCATGTCTTTGAAATCTTCGCCATAGACTTTTTTTGGATCTCGATGTGTCGCATTAATACTCATGATCTCACTCTCTGCTTTGCTGATCTTTAAACCCTCTCTCCTTCCTGCTCCCCCTGACCGATCCGTGTTAGATTGTATATGCTGACTCTTTGACGCCAGCATGGATAGATCAAATACAAAGTCCAGATCATCAAGCTTTAATGGAAAGCGCCACCGAATGGCAGAGTCTCAGTTCCTTCTTGGTTTTCTCATGAACAAATCCATTGCTAACAGGAACAAAAATCCATCAGACTGCAACCACTCGATGTAACCACTCGCAGTACTGTTTGTCATCGACAACGCTGCACTTTAAGGTTTACCAAATTAAAAAGCTTCTTTAGGTACTTTAACGTAACGAATGAGAATCTTCCTTAGACTCTCGATGTAAACAGAATTGAATGCTTTCTCTTCATCTGGGGCATTTATGCATTAAGAAGCTTGCTGTTTGTTTCCTTATTCAATTATGTTGTGGAGAATAAACACTCGTTCTGTTGTGCTTCTCCAACTTCTACTCCTAGCCTGTCCTTTCCTAAGCTCCTTATCGAGCACTGTCTTGATCTTCTCAACGATTATTGCTCCATAGATCTTATTTTTAATCGACATTATAGTAATCCTTGTCCAGTTTTTGCACTCTCTCAAATTTTCTTCTTCTTTTTGTAGTTTCTCTGTCAAACCCGTCTTCCAATCCTTTGGCAAAACCCCTTGTCTACCGATCTTAACAAGAAGACTTTTAACTACACTTGAGGTGAAGTCGATATCAGCCTTTTAAATTTCATTCATAATACCGTCTGCTCTTTCCGTTATGTCGCTCAATAGCCATTGTGTTATCAGACAAGCTGGGCTTATTACAATTCACATCCTATAGTACCTCAGCTAATTTTTCTCCTCAGTTTATCTAGCTATTCACTCTAAACTCAACAAAATGCTCTGCCAAAATGGCAAGATTCCAAATGCATCGAGGTATCATATTTTAATTACAAATAACTAAGGCAGGATTTTAAGTGCCTGGCAGTCCGTAAAAGCAAATTTATAGGCAGCGTCAGGATAATTAGTAGGCCTACAGTTATGAGGTAAAATCACGCAACAGAAAAACTGACAAACGAATAATGAACAAAACGTATAAATATACCAGAATCCTCTTGGAACTCAATTCAGTGAAGAAGCACTGCTAAATAACTGGGAGAAAATGCTAAAAATTGCTCTGGGTAGTGATCCAAAGATTCGATTTAAAAGAATCACACTTCAAAAATCTACTTACTTGTCTTTGGACAATATCTAGATTTTCCCTTGCAGTTCCAATTAACTTTGAAATATTTTCTGGGTTTGACTCATTTTTGTGTTCTCTAAACCCATCTTTTATTCGTCTTAATGCATAACTCCTGTAAATACAAAGAGGGCTATGTTAATAACATGAACAAACATAAGTTAAATAAAGAAAATTTTACATGAAAGAAAGACAAATGACAAAACCATAACCAACTAAAAGACAGCACCTGTGACCTTTCTGAAGTGATCCCAACAAAAATAAACAAATGATAACTTTTATGAATTTCTTTCTTTTTGGGGGGGGGGGGGGGGGGAAAAAAAAACTAAAAAAAAGGAGGGGGGGGGGGGGTGGGGGGGGGAAATTGTTGGAAAAAAAAAGCAAAAGTTTTGAGTACGGGATAAAACTAATTGGAAGGATGTTGTTCTCGTTGGG
>JAAAKL020002629.1:0-25402 GCA_010016065.2 Carybdea cf. marsupialis auct. non (Linnaeus, 1758) | reverse complement strand
CTGGCAATTTTCAGGCCCTTATAGCATTTAGAGTTGATAGTGGGGATAAAGTTCTAGAGGAACATATGAAAACAGCAGGGCGGAATGCCACTTATCTGTCCAAAAGCATTCAAAACGAATTAGTTGCATGCTGTGCAGACGTTTTGAAGAAAAGAATTTGTCATGATGCAATCGAATCCAAATTTTACTCAATCCTAGCCGATGAAGTACAAGATTGTTCAAACAAGGAACAGATGCCTCTGGTGATTAGATATGTTGATCAAAATTGCAAGATTCAGGAAAGATTCTTAGAGTTTATCCTTTGTGACACAGGCTTGACTGGTGAGGCTTTATCCAAAAAGATCCTTGTATGCCTCCAATCATATAACTTGGACATTAATAATTGCAGAGGTCAGTGTTATGATGGTGCAGGTAATATGGCTGGAAAATACTCTGGGACTGCTGCACATATTTTGAAAGAGAATCCTTTGGCACTTTTTACTCATTGTAAATCTCATCGACTGAATTTATGTGTTGTGTCCTCTTGTAAGCTGCAGTCTGTCACAAACATGATGGATCATGTTCGTTTAATAGCTGATTTTTTTAACAACTCACCAAAGAGACAACAACAACTTGAAACAATTATTAGTGAAATCCTACCACAGCAGTCCAGAAAAAAGCTTATTAATATATGTAGAACAGGGTGGATAGCAAGGATTGATGGCCTGGTACGTTTCTGTGAGATGTTTTCTGCAATATCAGAGACACTGCTTATAATTAGAGGCAATGTGGATAATGAGTGGAGGTCTTCTTGTGCCTCAGCTAACCTCCTTGCATCAGTTTTGGGTGATTTTGAATTTATAATGACACTTGTTGTTGTCAAGAACTGCTTGACATACCTAAGGCCAGTAACTGTACTGCTCCAAAAATCTAGCCTTGATATAAAGGAGGCTTTTGCATTGGTGAATGTAGTTGTGACCACTTTAGGGAAAGTTAGAGTTGCTCTGGATAATTATCACTTGCAGTGGTTTAATGAAGCTTCTGAGCTGGCTCAGACAGTCAATGCACCCATAACTAAACCACGAACATGTAAAAGACAACAGCACAGAATAAACAATCCAGCTACAACTGTGATTGATCATTACAGGGTTAATCTTACATCCCCTTTTATTGATCACTTACTATGTGAGCTTAACACTAGATTTCCATTGCAAAACTGTATTGCTGCTAAAGGTTTGTCAATATTGCCATCAAATGTATGTGCATCAAAGCAATCTGCAAATGTTCAAAGAGCAGACTTGCAAAGTATTCCTGAGCACATGGAGCCAATGCCAAAACATAGAAAAATAGAAAATGTTGAGGTGGTTCAAAGTTTGGATGACAACAAGACATTTGGTCAACAAAGCAACAAGCAATGGAGGGTGGATTTTAGGGAGTTTTGCAGTATGTACGAAAATGATCTGCCATCAATGCTAGAGTTACCAGCTGAATTGGATAATTGGGAGACTTATTGGGTTGACTTTCATGATAAATGTGTTCCAAGCACTATCAGTCAAACCTTGGAGGCGACAAATAAGTTTGCCTTCCCAAATATTTACACATCTCTGAAAATTCTGGCTGTTCTTCCAGTTACTTCCTGTACGTGTGAGAGGTCTGCCTCAGCCATACGACTTTTGAAAACCTACAGTAGGAGCACTATGTCCCAAGATAGATTAAATGGCCTTGCTACTCTGTATATTCATAAGGATTTGAACATTGACTTAGACCAAGTAATTAATCTCTTTGCAATGTCCCATAAAAGACGTTTGGAAGTTGTTGACATATTATCTTCAAGTGACTGCATTAGCAAGGAAGTAGACACTGATTAAGGCAAGTAGTGAGTAAAAGTAAATCATGCTCATATTGTGAATATTTGTGATTTGTCATATAACCCCTACATGTGTTGCATGTTTCTAACTACTTTACACTAGTTTTGATGAGTAATGCAGGCCCATGGCTTGTCATATTAGCCTGAAATTGTATGTGTCTCTCTCAGTGAAGATATCCAGGATACTGAATGCATACTATATATTTTCTATATTCTATAATCTTCCTTATTTATTGAATTTGTAGATCATTTCATTAATGATTTGCTATTTGGTATGAAGAATGCAAGGAATTGGTATGCTGTTATTTTTTTTCTTCTTTTTAACATTTGCTGCTTTACTGTTTGTGTCACATTAAATACTTTCATTGACTGCCATTTAAGTACAAGGAACAAGGGAATAATGCGGAAGGAAATAAACAGATTTACGAATAACAGTTTATAAGATACTATGGTTTCTCTTTGACCCCTGCCCTTGCTACCTTGACCACACCCTTTTATTTCAACCACGCCTTAAAAGCTACAGTCACTGAAATCTCTTGATCCGCCCCTGAAACCATCAGATAAGATCGCAATAACTGCCGTGTTTGACGTGTTGAGTTTTGAATTTGCAAAATCGGCCACAAATAGCCAGATTTATCGACGATTATCGCGAGGTGTGAACGAATTGATTCTTGTAATTTAAGATAATAAGATTGTTTAAACAAACTTGACAATATAATGGTTTTTCGTAGGAACTATGATGAACTCTTAAGAGTTCTCCACTTGGTACAAGTTATTAAGTCACACAAAATTGGCTAGACGTTCTTTAAGTGACGATTTCAGAATGAACGCGGACTTTCAAGCAATTGTTCTGGGAACATTGCGAGGATTCTACGCAGAGAAGAATGTTCTTCTTGTAGGTACATATTGACATTCTCCATCTGAAACAATTCCTTTCTTTCAACATTTTTAAGTGGGAAGACCTCTTTTGCTTTTCCGATTCAATCGACAAAATAATTTGACGCATTCATGGTACAAACTTTGCTGGTTTGATATCATATTTCAAATTCATAGGTTAATTCCGTTGATATCACTTTAAGGATATGAAATCTCGCGCTTGAAAACGTCTTAAAACACAACCATGTCTCTGTATATTTCTTTCGCATTTTCAGGGAATTAAAGCTTGGAAAGGTACTCTAGAAATAAAGAAGTGTGACACCAACGGGATTTGAACCCCTGGTCCACGCATTTGAGACCCACCCTGCGCACAAATTGGTCAAGACTGTTTTCAAAATAGTTAATTGATCAGGATTAAAGCAAAGGTTATTGGAAAGAGAACCGGAGGGTAGGGGGAACACTTAGTTTCAAATGCGATCGCGGGGTTTAGCAGAACTCTCAGAACGAGCATGAGAAACCGCCATTTTCAGACTGCAGCTGTAATTGTCCTACGGCTTGTCGCTTCCAAATCCCTTCTATTGTTGGCAGCTGGAAAATTTGTCTTGGTTCTGTGAGGTGATCTAAGATAGAGGAATGCTCCATGTTAAACGTAAGTGTATTGATGTAGACTACGGGGTGAGAACGTATTGTCCGTGTGCATATTGACGGGCGACGAGTATCCAAAATTTTACACCGATGCACTACTACCTGCCTCTACAGCGTCTTTTCTACCCACCAACTTTCATCTGTCACCACCCACTTTCAGCTACCACCATTTGTCTATCAGTATCTAGCTGCTACAATTTTTTTCGTGCAATAGCTACCAAAGGCGTCTGGTAAGCGGGACGAAAACTGGTAAAATGGTGAAGCAATAATAGTCAGTTACTCAATTTCTATGGGGGTTTTTCCCACAAATTCAACTTTTCAACCGTTGTTGATGGCAGAACATCAAAATAGATAAAAGATCTGAAGAAAGTGTTAAACAAACAGTCGATGACGTGACAGAAAAACTACCATTAGGCCTACTTTTCAAGGGTAGAGTCAACCCCAAAATTGCATACACCCTGGCGTCTTGCTGTATATTGTCAATTTGTTCAGCGTACGTTTATTCGCCCCCCTCTATCCGAAAGACGACCATATGTAACAATGCAGATACGCTACCAATAGGAGCGGGCGTTTGGATGGCAACTAATAATGTGAAAATGTCTGGCGTTACTCAAGGCAGTAGCGAGAACTGTTAACTTCGTATCTACCAAAAAATCCGTTCTTGAGCCAAGATACGAACCTAGAAGACCACCTCCCTATACTGATGCTTTACAACGTTTCCTTGACATGATATCAAATAGGGAAAATGGTGTCTTCAGGTTCGCTACACGGTCCTGCAAATGATTTAACAGTTCCTCTCCGCTATAGCAATAATCTGCTGTTAGTTTTGCTCTTTCAAAGCAGTACATCAGTATGTAGCTCATCTACAAGCAGAAAATCCGCATGTAAGTCAATCTAGAACATTTATTGGGTGTTAAACGACACTATGTTGTCAATACGCGAACATATTTCAACCGAATTCTCTTACGTTTGACGTCTCTCCCCCTTCCCCCCAAATCTAAAGATATCTGACGAATTTTACACCCACCTCGGTAAATGTGAACATCCTCAATCTAACAATTTTTGGCGGGGTATCCAGCAAATAGTCTACCTCCCCCTTGAACGGATTACTTGGAGTACCATATAAATTTTACCCGGTCACATATTGCGAAACCTTTTGATCTGTTCAATATCAGGATCATTCTGGATAATCGAAACTATTTTATTTACTTCGTAGGAAACCAAGCATATAAATAGCTCAACATAAAAGGACATTGAGATGATTGATATTCATGTCTGTATTAAAAACAGCATTTCCAAAATAATTCCATATCTAATACTTGAATGTTTGCAAAAGGGGTACCCCTATCAACAATTTGGGACATTTCAAGTTCTCCTACACATCGCCTTGATCAATCTTTGATAAAAAACTGGGGAAACAAATCCGAAAACAGTTCAGAACATTTCTATCCATTCAAAGCAGAACATAAAAGGACGACGCAGTCAGAGCTCACGTCGAATTTGAAGTCGGTCATGTTAAGGTTATCAACATGCACGAAAAGAGTAACTGGTGCAAGTATTAAAGAAAGTATCAGTCTCCCGCTTTGTCTACCCCATTAACTCTACGTGCTCCTGTTAATACGAATAAAGCGCTCAGTTTTGTTTATTTCTAGCACGTGGATATGTTGATGCATCCCTACTTTAGGACCATTACGAATTTTGCGAGTCATAATCTACTAAAAACTTGACTAGACACACACTAATTAACCACTCACCAAAAATGATCACCGCGTAGGATTTTCTGGTTTTTTTGCCCGGAAATGCTACAAGATATTGCGCCTCTTATGATAACAAATACTGCTATAGGTCAGTTAAAGGTTAACGGGACTACAATAAAATACAAGTATGCTTGCTTGAGAGAGCAGATGGAACTACCCCGGGCGAGAACTACATAACGATTAGAGCTGACATGGTTACGAGTATGGGAGAAGAAAAACATACGAGTTGTTTTCGGCTGTTATGCTACCATCAGTAATTCGGACAAAAGTCGAAACAGGTCAACCAAAACAAGCAAATATTCGGCCAAACATCAAGACAACAAAGGATTCGATCAACAAGCAAGACAACTATGACAAATGTAGGAAATAGTGAACCATTTATCAATACTACATTGGGCAATGATCGAGGGCCCGCTGGTTAAGCAGTTAAATGTCATTATCTACGCATAGTACGACCACAGTCAAGTCTTTCAGGCTGCATAAAATGGACATAATATTAGAATTACCGCCAAAGTTATACCCCGTTATCAAAAAATATACAGCTCGATTTTGGCCCATGGTAACAGATGAATGAAACGTGAAATTACCCTACCATCCCATCTAAATAAATTGCATAAACTGAGTTATAAAAATGTATGTGATTGATCAAAACACTGCTGCGAATGAATATTTATCACAGAGAGGAAAATATTTGCTATGTTATGATCTGAGGCCTGCAAGTATTCAATTCTAGGCGTTCAACCAATAATCTTAACCCTTCCTAGATTGATTTTCCCATGGCGCTATTGTTCTGGCAGCATTTTCAGGAATAAGGGCCTATCTCTAGTCTTGGCAAGAGCATTGACGCCTCAGGACGTGTAACAATACCGTAAGAGATCTATTTAACGCAATAGTTTTTTATCCAGTGAAGACCTCGAGTTCTAATATTTCCTAGGCGTCAAAAAAAGACGAATTTTCTCTAAAAACCCCGCTATTTCAATATGTTCTGCTTTTCTTTAAAACAAAGATTACAAAGAGTATTACAAAGATTATCACCAACCCTAATCCTGGAATTCGAAACTTATGTCGAAGGATGTTATCATTTTTGTGAACTTTGCATAGAAAAATCTCTTCACTGGCCTTTATCATGTTTAGGAGATACGAAACAAAAGGAGCAGCGCAAGAATCTGAACGAAACAATTCTGTACAGAAGACGGATGAAGAGTATTCCGATCAAGGAGAGTTTCGACTCTGTATGCACTGAGAAAATAGGGGTAGCGGTTCACATGCAACATCTCTTCCAACGTCATAATTGACGTTTCTTCTGGCTTACGAGTGTTGTTTGTTTGCTATTTACTTATGCGTGACCCTTATTGATGTTATGTGATCTTCCACTCTAGGTGCTCGGTGTGTCCTTCTCCACACGAATTGTCATACCCTCTCTGTCAATCGACGCATGGTAAACCTTTGGCTTTACGTTCAGGTCCTGAAATGGGAAGATCGAATAAAATAAAACCAACAACCAATGATAAGAGTGCTCAGCTATAACAAGGGATTGTGTATCAAGCAGTTACAGAGTAATACGAAGAAGGGCAAGAACAATAATAATAATAATCATAATAACAACAATAATAATAATCATCATCATCATCAACATCATCATCATCATACTCATCATAATAATAGCAATAATGATAACGATAAAAAATAATGCTAATAGCAGTCCCAGAGTATGTCAGGGAGTCCTAGAGATCTTGATAAGATCTAGGGTACAGAGCAGTTTTGGAAATGCTAGGAAATTGGATACCTGATGCCCTGAAAAAATTCGGAAAAAGCTAAAACAATTCCACAAACGACTAACTTGGATACCAGTAATATGAAGATTGATTTCTGAATTTGCAATTTTAACCTCAATTGACTTCAATGGTATATTGAGTCATGTTTCTATTTATACTGTGAACAATCTATAACCCGCACTGTTTCCATGACATCAGTGAAGTTAAATGCGGAGGGAAAGTGTGACGTCACGATTTTGAAAATGTTATAATTTTGGAAAAAACTCTCAATTTTCATGTTCCTATTAATAAGATTGTCAACGGCCAAAATTGAGAGTGTTGCCATCTCCCAACACCGAGATATCAGCTTTCAAAGATTTCAGTCTTTCTAACAAAACCTTGTCATCTGATGCTGGATCCTAAGTTAAGGATCCAAGGGATATTAACACAGTTTTGACCACAGATGTTTGAGATTTAAACGCCTCTAGTTTAAATACAGGTCTTCTAGTTTGGTCTACAGGTCTTGTATTTTGGGAGACAGCCTTTTCGAGGGTTGACTTTAGATATCTGCAGTCTACTCTTACTATTTCCAAAACTTTTTATTCCCCGCATCAAGCATTCAACCACTTTAGAAGCACGTCCTTCTCAAGGTGCCATGTGAAAAGCATTTTGCCGATCTGTGTTCAGGATAATTTTTTTTTGTCACCAAGCAATAAAATTCTGATATACGTACAATGGCGGATTCCGGCCTCAGATATTTCTACAACTCTTTTAAAACTATATTAAATGACAATCCCAAGAAAACACTTATCAACTGAAAATAAGACAGTCGAATTATTTGAAATATTTTATAAAGAAATCTAATAGAGCTTTTATACTAGCCATGTGAATTCTACGAAAAACGGAAGAAAAGGAGTAGAAATTACTGAAAGTTCTGTCGAGGAGACTCTTTTTAAACGGCACGACTATAACCGTCCGGAAAGGCCATAAATATTTTCGGTCAAAACTACAGATACCGTACCAGCCAGCACCAAAATCTTGTCAAGTAAGACTACAAATTTTTATCCCGTATGAATACAAACTTCCCACCAGCAAGACAACTGACATAACATAAATTGTTTTATGTATAAAAGAAAAACTCGTTGAAAAACTGCCAGGTGAAATATTACTGACAAATGATATGATTACCAGAACGAGCATCAATGGCTCATTTTTACCTTGATATCGCTGATTACTTTAACCAAACTATCATACGCATTTGGTTGTTTTGTTATTGCATAACTGAAACCACCACCTCCAGCACCTGCCAAGCATTGCCCTAGTAATGAGAGACAAAGATGCAGTGGATGACAATCTATTACTAATATTGTTCATTAAAAGAAGAGGGTAGTACCATAGAGGAATAAAAACAAATAACAAAAACAGAAACCCAAAACGACTAGAGCATGGCTGATACAGTTCCGGATCAAAGAGATACGAAGACTGACGTTCAAATATAATCGATCTAAAACAAGAATCAGTCTCAAGCGGCAGAGAAACACTTTAAAGCATTTTCTACAAATAGAGACCATTCCCAAAGTAGGAACGCTTAAAAGTTCTACTTCTAAAAAGCCCGATCACCCCCCGCCAGCCCCATATTGGTTATAACTTTATTCGCTGAAAAAATTGAGAATAAACGGGAGCAATTATCAAATCAGTCAAAAATATTTTGAACCTCCAGATGCATTTATGAATGCAATCGATGCCAAATGCACATACCAGAATCTTTGACATCAGTAAACCTCACGTGTATGTATATGAAAATTGTTAAATTCCAAACGATGATCAGTTGATATGACATTCAATATAAAACTGATGACAAGTTATAAGTATTAAATCCTTGATATTTCAGGATTTACACTTGGGTTGCTTCATAATTGCCAATCAGATAGAAGAATCAAGCATTTTGAATATTACTATAAACGCTGCTAAGAGGGTGTATTCGCCATTTGTCCTCTCTCCCTTACTTCATATTTGCTCAGTTTCATGGCGCCCTTTATCTCAATTTAGAGTGTACGTCCTTTCAGAGTGGTTCTTTGCTGCCGCTTAGCAGACAGAGGCAAGGAAAGAAAACAGAGTTTGTTTCTACAGGCCTCATCATAGTCTAAGAAGTGGCTCTCTTTGATTCATATGTAAATTGTTGGTGTGATTCCCTACTCTCTTTACCATACGTGACTACCATCATGTGGCCCTTTGCGATCGACAAAATGGAGAGCATGTTTTTATAAGAGCATGGTACCGTAGACTAAACTTGGCAATCTTGTATCCGTTTCATTTTCCAATCACAAGGCCATGAAGGTCAACTGTGTGGGAAAAGCCTAAATGTCTGCTTTTCAGTAACCATAATAGCAAAGTTGGTAATAAAATATCATATGACCTCTAGTTCGAAACCTTGACGACTATTCGCATTGCATTTAAACACGTGACAAGGAGAGTGGTACATCGGAAGTGAACGACATCGAAAAATGAAAAACAGGGGAAGGGACCCGTTTACAATTTCGTTTCGAATAGATTGAACATTTTTAAAAGTGTGGTAGAATAATTGTACTACAAATAGATACAGAGAATGACAACAGTGATGAGTATGTACTAAGAAAAGAGTGTGTCATGTGAAGCAAAAACAGCGAAAAAATCATACAATAACACGAATAACTTTCGACATCTTGTAACATCCACTTAGTTTGGAGTAGTTAAGAAAGACAACTTAATAATGGGAGCTTCATCTATTACCTAAAATTTCAACTGCGTACTTGAATTTTCGCTTTCCTAAGAAGTTTTCTCTTTCAGGTTTTCAGAGTTTGGAGAAAAGCCCCCCCCCCCCCCCATCCCCTGAAAGAGTTGCTCACATAGGCACTTTGTATACACATGTATTTCGAGAGAAAAAGCAGAGCGCGTATGTGTGACTGAGAGAGGTTGTCAAAACATCTGAAAATTTGTAGAGTTCAATCCCTTTAAA
The DNA here is from genome assembly GCA_010016065.2 of Carybdea cf. marsupialis auct. non (Linnaeus, 1758). NCBI lineage: Eukaryota > Metazoa > Cnidaria > Cubozoa > Carybdeida > Carybdeidae > Carybdea > Carybdea cf. marsupialis auct. non (Linnaeus, 1758). Next base: position 15,529 of record JAAAKL020002629.1, on the reverse strand, counting down.
TAGTACTTTAAAATTACGAATTAAAACGATAATAACAAAGGAACCTACATAGGTGTTACATAGGACTTCTGCACGCTCAAATTTGGGCAACAAATAAAACAAAGGTGTCTGTAAACTGGGGTGGGGGTTATTTACCCCTATTCAGTCTCGAGTATTGATATTGAAATTCATCTTCAATGGTATGGTGCTGTTCGTAAAAGTCGTATGTCACACTAATGTTGTTCAAAATATCGAAAAATTTATAACCAGCCGAAAGTTAAACATAGATCACGACAGAAAAATGTCCTAATAGTGAAACGTAAACCTCGGCATCACTCAATCTACACAAGCCTCAATTTAATGGCTAGCGCAGTCATTATCTACCAAGTGTAGATCTAAGTCAATTTCAAAAGAGTAGTTGTTACCAGAGGTTCAGTGCAGTATTGTTTCACGATGTGTTACCATGCTATTGTCTGCAGAGTAGTTGCTACAAGAGGTTCAGTGCAGTATTGTTTCACGATGTGTTACCATGCTATTGATTAGGTTTTAGCAAGGACAGAAACTGTAAAAATTTGTCTAGTGTCTAGCAAACATTACAGAACTACATCAGGCAATGCTTATACGACATGTCACTTCAAAAAGTCACTCACCGTAAACCAGGGGGCGTACTGCATCCATCAAAATCTTACACTGCATAGGTTCGCAGCCTGGGGCCATTCGCTTTTTATGCTCCCAACAGGTATCAAGACAGCGGCCGATTCCAGCTAGATCCCCTATAGTAACAAACAAAGCAGACTGGGTGACAAGTGAAGGGCACTCAATAAAGGAACTACATATGTGTACTAAGGAAAGATTGCTGCCTACTTAAGGATACTGACCATTGCCTTCACCAATAAAATACTAGTATGCGGGTTCTAACTACTCATTGATATCTTTGTGGTTGTTGATCTTCGTATTTGATAAGTGTTTGTTATTGGTCTGTTTGGTTATCTCCATATACAAAAGTACGTAAAAAGTGAACTAAATGAAACCAAATACAAAATTCTTTTGAGTTGCCTTAACAGTATCGCCATATAAACATGGAAAAGAAGGGAAGTGACTTAGATCTGATACTTAAGCATAGCATAGCTAGGCTAAGCACAGCTAAGTTATTGACGTGTCAAGATGGCGGACTAATGTACTTGGATGGGTCTAGCCTATGTTGGCGGATAGTTACTTTACGACATTAGTTCTCCAGTACCCTGAATCGACATGCTGTGTCATATTATTTGGCGAGGAACTTCAATTCTGAAACTTCTCCGAGCAAGTGTTATCAAGAGCCTGTGCATCAGCCTCAGTATCTTATAGGGCAGGGAGGGGGGCAGTTGGTGGCACAAGAGGATGCACTTAATCCTATCATGTTAAACGACACCAGCAAAAATTACCGCCATATACACTTGTTCCACTGTATCACCAAAATAGACAAATTCCGTTACTGGTAAAGTTTTCTTTATAACATGACCGTGTATTATTTTCTTAAGTTTTTAACTTTCTTTACAAATGGACGAAGTTAACTACAACCGTTCAGCATATAGCGACATACCTTTATTCATTGCATTGATACAGGCTTCAGCGTTGCCAAGTAGCTGATCTGCAGTTTCAACAATCTCCGGTAGTCTTGCATTCCAGTTTCTCAGCACATCCTAGAAAATGCAACCAAGTGACTCACGTATAACAAACACTGTAGCAATGACAACGATTTCCTTGGAGATTAAATTTTAATGTAAACCAGACGTCAAAACCTTACAGCTTGCACTTCTATATCAGTTCATCTAGAAGCACCTAACCTTCACTGGCAGTCACTACCGATGAGAGAACTATGTTAACATGTTTCTTTTCAAGATTTCCGTACCTCGATTAACAGAATCTCTTGAACTTGTGAACATTACCGCTTAGTTTGGAGATAGATAACCCTGCAAAAGCAACATCAAGGACATTGTTGTTCGATGACGCCTTTGATCATTTGAAAATTTTCGTCTATTAGCGTAAGACGAGCGCTTCAAAAGCTTCAAGTAGCATGGGTTCTCAAAACTAACTTAACCATCAAAAAATGCCGTTGGACCTGAACGAGAGCGGTAAAAGGCAAAATGTCGAAGAAACAGTTTTCTTGTTTGTGTTCTTCAGTTTCGAAGGACTCCAAAGAATAAATATAGCATTGAAAACAAATACTGCATAAATGGTCAAAAGAAATGCTTACTACCTGCTGGCTTTGCAAGCTGTCTCTTGCAAGACAAAGGGGTATTGAGAAACACACTCCAGTTGTGGAACGGCCGCGGGTGAGACAGGCTGAAGTGAAAGTGTCCATACTCGCAGCAAACATAAAGGGTTTGTTGACCATGATAATATCAGTTCTTTTGAAGCTCAACATTTCATATTGATAACACTTGAATGAATAATATTCTTAGTCCCTTATCTTTTCAGATTGGCAGGTGTGGGACGGACGATCTTCATGAAAAGGTATGACATAAAACAGCATCGCGATTTTTCTGATCAATAAATTACCTGTAGCATGTTCCTGGCTAGTCTTGTTTTCCCAGTAAAAATAAGTATGAGGTGCTTTTCCAGCTTCTCTAAGAACCCTTTCGGCATCTCGATGGGTGTGGATTCAACTTGAAGTGGTAGTTGCCCCTTCGAACTTCCGACTTTGACCCCCGGTTGCAAACCACCAACTTGGTCTTGCCATCCACCACCAGTAGTCATCATTTGTTCTATGACTAAAACCTTAAGGAAACGAATACACTTAAACCACAAAGAACGGAATGCAATGTATCACTTAAATGCATCATCACACACAGAAGTATCAAAAATAAGAGAGGCACTGTTTACGCGGGTCTAAATAATGAAGAGAAATACACAAACAAATAAATTTATGATACAGAGAATGTTCATTATTATTGACGACTTTCTCATGTCAATTGGAGAGTGGCTAAATTAGACTCGGGCATTTGCAATGCAGGTCTTTTAGGGCGTTTCCCGTCAGCCACTTGTTGTTGTCTTATGTATGCTACTTTTAAGAAGGTCTGAATAGTCTTGCCATGCGGCAACAAATAAAAATACAGATCAATTCAGAGTGACGGATGTTAAATAGGATATTTCATATGTAGTATCAATTTCTGATCAGTTGTTGCAGCTTTCATTTTAGCTAAGCAATTATCGAACACATTATCTAACCTGATTTGTTGCAATCTTCAGTCAATAAATTTTGAAAAGCAATAGCCATTTCATTCTCTGAGGAGGGGCTGGTGAAGCACAGTTACGGAGTCACTGAGCAATGCATACACAACCAAGTTTTAATATTTGAAATGATACTTTCTCCATAAAAATCAACCTTCAAGGCCTTCCCCTGGATTTGCTTTGCGTAATCACAATTTACAGACTCAAAGTTGCCACTGACCAGCCTCTTATAATAGGTCATATAAAGCTATTTTAGTACTTTAGTTAACTAGGTCTAGTAAAGTTATATCAATAAATAAGAATGTTGATTTACGTTTCTCAATGGTCCAACAGAATTGAATGTAAATGTAATAGAAGAAGCTTAATTGTATGTGGTATTAAGTTCAAAAGATAAACCCATCTTTTCCAGTATTACGGAAGTGTTCGAATTATCAGCTAGTATTTGAAACGTAGATTCAGTATTTCTGAACTACTCGCAAATCAGCGCTTATACGATAAATGAATATCGGTGTAGTAGGATTCCCGGCACGTTACTTAATTTTGTCAATAACGCCTCGCGACTGTTTTTATTTCTTTTGGTGGCATACTAGATTTCGCGACGTTAGAAAAATGCAAATTGGCACGGAGAATATCGAAAAGTTAAAGAACACGATAATGGCCTCAACAGATTTGGAAGGGATATGGAAACCATATTATGAGTTGGCGTTGCCCTATCGTGACGTAAATCAAAACGAACCATTAATAGCTAACCGGTAATGACTAGGAATTGTATCAAGTACGTACTGCGTGCACTACAGAATCTTTATCTGGTTCGTATCCTACGGATCTCCATAATGCAGCCAGCACGGTGCCAGACAGTATACTGCTAGTGCCTAAACCTGAACCTTGGGGAAGCCCTGTTCCAGTTTGTAACTCAAAACCACACCCATGTCTGGAAAGAAGCTGTTCTTTAAGACTCTCCTGACTTTCTAGAGAAATTATTTCTGCACAGAAAAAAGCCGCTTTAAGAAGGGCACCTGCGGAAAAAATATAGTAGAGTTATTAATAAAGCAGCATAAAAGAAATTGGAACAATCTTATTAATAATGACAATCAACAATCACTCACTGCTGGATTGGGAATTAATATGGTATTACTACGTAGCGAAATAGCAACAAAAGAATCATAACTCCACATCCATTTTTTCACAAAAGTCGTAGAATCAGTCGATGACGGTCGACGTACTTCTGTCCACCAAGAATTTCGTCTGCTTTTATAGAATGAATCAACCTTGCAATTTTATCAAGAGGTCTGTTCATCCTGTACTATTGTCATCATTAAAACATGGCTACTTTGGTCTCACCACCATGTCCTCGACCTGATGCAATCTGACACGCAATGATCATCTTTCATAATGTTGTTTTAAATTGAAAAACAGCTTGTTCTTTGAATATAACCGGTCAATAATTATTTTGATAAGAAGCGGTCCAATGAACTAGTTAGTCGCATTCCTGGTCCCCTCTTAACCAGACGAGCTTCATAGAAATGGTCGACTTTTATCATTATTTTCCTTAAAAAGATTACAAAGGTACAAGTGATTTTTAATTATTAGTTTCTTGTTATTCTATTTGACTTTAGAGTTATAAAATAATTTCATATCTTTTGCAGTCTTCAGATTTCCTTTCAAGCCAAAGTACCTGTTATGGATGTATACACAACCTTTACAGCCTATTTGCTGATGATAATTTTCATCAACAAAGCTCACTTAATGTACTGAAACGTATGCTTCTTCTTATTCTTCATGCATCTTACTTCCTTCGTCCCTTATTTTGTCTTTAGTTCCTTTATACGGCGACTTTGGATTAGGAATGGATGGAAGGCCTCATAACTAACTAGAAACCGGTTTTGAAAGTGCTATGCAATTGTTTCACCTCATCTTTACGATTTTCTTTAAAATTGAATTATTTATATTGACCAATACCTGGTGAATTTGGCTGGGAGTAATTTAGAAGTTGATTCATCTCAGTGCATTCTAGTTTTAAGGAGTCCTCTCCAAAACCAAGTTTAAGTACTAATTTTGGCCTGAAAGGAACAAAACACAGAAATGAAGATATGAAGCGCATTATTGGCAGGGTTTACAGAAAAAGACACAAGCCAATCAAGTAACTGCATAATAGATTCCGTGATCAATTAATAAATCTATCAATCAATCTGTCAATCAATCTATCGATCAATCTATTAATGAATCAATCTACCAATCAACCAATCAATCAATCTACCAATCAATCAATCTATCAATCAATGTACCAATCAATCAATCAATCAATCAATCAATCAATCTATCAATCAATCTATCAATCAATCAATCTATCAATCAATCAATCAATCAATCAATCTACCAATCTACCAATCAATCAATCAATCTACCAATCAATCAATGACGTTAATCACATTGTTCAATCAACGAGTAATTCAAGTTATCAATGCCAGCAAACTAACTCGTCAATCAACTCATTGACCCAATTCTAGCAGTCTTGTCTCGTATATCAGACTTCCTCTTACGTGCAAACAACTAACAAGACATCAACTACCGTACGGCACATGAACAAAGAGCACTTTTAAACCCTGACAAGCTAAGCAAACTACACACTTTGGAATCGTACAATTACCACAATATAAAAAGCAAGAAGCAAAACCTACATTCTAATGACGAAATTGGAGTTCAACTTGGTATTTAGGTACTTTACAGTGAAACCTATTGCCTCCTTCGGTACTTACTCTGAGAGTTTTGTCACTTTTGCCACGATCGGTTTCTAGAAGAAAATAAAATATGACGTCTTTAAACTGAGACGTATTTCAAACTGGAAACGTGTTCATCCGCGAAAAATGTGTTCTGAAAGGCAGAAACTGGTAAGAACTATGTACAGAATCTATACTTCGCAACTGCAGTTGTAGATTTAAAGAAAATTGGAATATATTTCGAGAAATGATCGCACCAATCTGCAAATTTTTACTAGGCGTAGTTGACAGTGTATCATTGCAAGCTCAGATTCAAAACAAATGAAAAGCTATAAAAAACGACAAACACGATAAACATGAAAAACTCGCTCAGTTTTACAACGTCTATTACCGATACTATACAACTATCGCTTCACACAAGCACACTCAGCTGCCAAAACAACTTTATAAGATTACAAGATTTAACCAGCTTTCTTAAGAAATGGCACATATCAAAACAAACAAATGCTGTAATACTTTTCCATCAATCTGGACACCAATTGTAATGACAGCTCCACCATGTTCATAACAAATCGGAGGTGTGTCACTCCAAGTACCGGCGATATCCATTCTTGCTAAAATTGAAAATACGACAGTTTGGTTTGCTACGTTATACAAAGTAGGAACTCAATAGCATACCGATCCCAAATATAACAACAAGAGTGGTTGTATGAAATAGAAAGAAATTGGTATTTAGCACAACACGTTACTACGCCGTGCAGAATGTAAGACAGAATTGGATAACAGGAAGAGCGATCCTAAAACGGAGTTGGATACAAAGTCCTGTGATATAATAAGAAAGGTGGGGTATCATAATTCGGCATTAGTAACAGCACAATCACGGGCAGAACTGGATTATAATGAAGAGAAAGGTATTTTATGAGGGGTGGGATGTTATGCAACGTGAAAATTATGCAGAGAGGTTTACATCAGAGGGGGACAACAGGTGGTGTGAATATATTAGGGAGAGTGGGGTACCAGAAGGAGTAAAATAACAATAGGAACGCAGTAACACAAGCAAGATCGACGATCGGGATATCTGATAGTTTCCTTGTTAAAGTTGGACTTCACGAGGGAAGGACCCTTGGCCCTTTCTTCTTTCTTCTTCAGTATTATTATGGGCACGATGACGGAGGAAGTGAGGAACGAGCCACCAAGCGGATGATGTGGTCATGGTTGCAGAAAGTAGGGCAGCCTTGGAGACAATGTTGAATGAATGGAGAAGTGCTCTAGAGAGTCGTTAGAGTCGTGAAATGAGGATAATACGTACGCAAAGGACTGAAGAAGTAACAACGGACACAAGCAGCGAATGAAGAGGGGACAATACGGCTGGGTGGAACGGACCTGAAGGGGGTGCGCTGTTTCAGACATTTAAAACCACTGGTGAATCATTATGGGGAGAAGTAATAGGAGATAGTCCACCGCATTCAGTGTAGACGGAACAATTCGGGGAAACTTTTAGGAGTACTGTACGATAGAAGGATACCAATGAAGCCGAAGGGAAAGGCACACAAGGCCATTGTAAGACCAAGCAAAAACTATGGGCTAAACGCAGCACCAATGAGATGAGCAAAGAGAAAAGTCGACCTGGCGGAGATGAAGATGTTGAAGTGCATGTCTGAAATGACTCAGAGGGGAAAGATTAGGAACGAATGCGTCAGAGAATCATGCAAGGTGGCCGAAGTGTTTGAGGAGGCCTAGAAGAGCTTATCGAAGTGGTATTGCCACCTGGCTAGAAGATAGGAAGTGGAATAGTACATTACACGTGAGATGATAAACATGGAGATTGTTGGAACTAGAGGGAAGGGGAGGTAGTGTAAAGTAAAGTGAGATATTAGGGAGAGTCGTAAATCAAGAGTGGCCAAATTAGAAGCTGATTAGGGTGACAGGAAGCGAAGGGCATTTGCGAAGAGTCGTTTTAGGGTAGAGTAAGGAATAACCAGTGGAGTGAAATATTTGGCGGAGCACAATAATAACCCGTCAAAAAGTAGAAGGACGTATATGAGCAAGCTCTACTATACGTAGGACAGTCTCCTGATAACTGTTTCTTCCCTATTTCATTCATGCATATTTACTTGCCTACTCAACCCTGAGTCGTAATGTCTATTTGGGAGATTAAATCAACGCAAAAACTTCCTCGAGTCTTAAATAAATCTTATGATATTCTCCTCCAATTAAAGTAGAAACAGGGTCTTAACTCTAATTGCTTCTACATCTTTGTTGATTGTAACAATCACGTCACCACCTGGACTAAGATATCAGGGATACTAAGCAGGCAGATATTTTTTCTATGGCCAACTGACATTAAGCATTTGTAACAATCAGTGAAAAAATAAACCAGATGAACATTATAGCGATTATATATGTATAGTGTGAGGATCGTTTCCATCAATAAAAAAAATACCAGAATGAGAACCTACCTGGAGCTTCTGCATAAACAACCTCCCCAACCTTTGTAGGCTCACATCTCTTCAGGATTATGAACTGAAGGAGGTAAAAGGATGTGTATAATTGTAGTCTTGTGTTTACATAGGCATTTCAATATCAGCATTTAAAATTCTGTAGGTTAATACGTTACATCAATATCATCAACAAATCCCCTGCCTACTTCACAACGTTTTTCTGCAAAATTTTAAAATTAGTTTCCAATGTCACCGTTCCTACCACTACTCACTACCTTCCTAAAAACGTCTTAAAATTTCATAGTATCAACAGTCTGGATACTGTGCATGTATACCTGTGTGTGTATTAGTAATCGAAATGAGAAAAATTTGTGTCATCGGTGAAAATTTAAATTCCTGAAGCGAGCTCAGAGGTGGGGGGTTGGGGTTTGGTTGGGGTTTGAATGAGTATCGGGGCGACACCCCGACAAAACGTTGCAAATTTTGCTCATTTCAGCATATTCTGTGGCCATTTCTATGTTTCCGCCGAGCATTGGCATTCCACTGATGTGCAAAAGGAATTAAGGCTCTGGAAATCACCCAAGACTATCATATCTGTATTCGAAGACCAGGGGATGAATGACATTTCTTATTGATTCATGACTTTCCCAATAGGTTTTTTTTCTGAATTTCAATTTTGTGCCATTTGTCTTTTTCATTTTCCCGCCGGTTTTCACCGATCACCGGCCGTTATTTCGATCACTGTGTACACATGTATATTTTATACAAACTGACAAGTCCAATCGATGATAAAGATAAGATATAGCAGAGAGCAATGAATATTATAAGCAATGAGATTTATGTTAAACACTAGAGAGATGCTTTCATCACCATAGCGGTTTTATACTTGCAGCTAGGTAGGTTCTAACCCATTACATATGACCAGAAGGCAAACACCCGACCATTGGACCACACCGGCCCGCTATCAGGTGAGAGCACGACTATACCATTTTCTAATCAGGTGTATATCAAATCAATATTTAAGTTTATTCCCCTTATATTTTTAATTAAAATTATATACTATAATTGATAAGAGATTCAAAAGTATCATTATCAACTGTTAGGAATACCCTTGAAATAAATCACCGCTGCAGCTTTATTTAATTTTGAGCACAAATAAAATGACTTTCAGTTGGAACGAAAGTGGCACTATACAGGCGTTATAGGTGTTTGTGCACATCTTACACCAGTTCTCATTGTCACCTGATTTCCTGGCAGGCAAATTAATTATCTGCACATAATACTTCTCAAGATAGTAGAGGGCCGGTTTAGTGGTTCGGAAACATTGGTCACTATTCCCCCGTTCAAAAGTGAAATAAAAATTCAAAGGCTACTGTTGTTAATGAAGAAATCCAACGAGAGCACAAAATCTTTAAATACATTTTAATACCAATCAAGTACATTTCTCTGATAAAATATGTTTTTGCTTTTCTTCCAGCATAAATGATCGATAAGCCATAGATCGTTTATAAAATAAAGAACATACATGTAGGTACAGAATTAACTCAATGGTCATTTTAAAATCTATTATAAAATGCTTTGCTCTCTAAAAGCACATTATTACAAGGCAACCAAACAATTGCTTTCTGTACATATTGTTTTTGGGTTGTTTCCAACATAGAGATAATTTCTATAATCAGTGAGTATAGTAAGAAAGAAAATTAGGTGCAATGCACAATGTACAAAATTTACATCTGTCGAATCTTCCCTTAGTACATTACTCCTCCCATGTCCCCCTTTTTATCTCACTTCACCTCTGGCTTCTTAGAATGCTCCCGAAGAGGACATGCGGTCCTTCCTTAACAACTACTGGCTTACACAATGCTCCTCCAATCCTTCAACTGTTCACATCAAGGTAAACACATCAAGACTGAGTATAGCTACGGAGAGGCCTGTACTGAAAGTAGTGAATAAGATGACACTATGTTTTTGTCAGCTTGTTCCATTCAAATTGCAGATTAATCAAACAAGTAGTTGTAAATAATGAAGTGCCGCAACATTCATTAGTCTTCTACGTAAGGAAAGAGCTAATGACGTTCAGTAAATATTGGACCATGTGCAGACTTCCATCATCAACAAACACAGAAGATACTTTTGGCGCTACATGAAATATCAATGAGTTCATGCTCATTATAAAGCCGGGTGAATCAATTAAACATCTAGAATGCTTGAGGTAGTAGGACTTAAAGCACAATAAAGTACAAAAATTAAACACAACACCTGCACTAACGAACTTACGTGGCAATCAAAATGAAGGTCATGTGGCTGCCTCGGGTTCCTTTACATGGCCTTAAATAAACGTTATTTCAAATAAACTACTACCTAACGAAGTTCATTTGGTCGCTTGAAAGATCAAACATAACACAAATGCACTGGACAAAGAAGGTCATCGGGAAGAAGGAGGTTCAAATATGGAATTTGAGAGCGATATTCATGATCTACTAGTCCACTGTTGTCCCCCACCTTTCATACTTGCCATAACTGGTCACATCAATCAGCTATTTTACTTTTATCACCTTTTTCTTTCGACAACCTCTATATGCTTCATCTAAATAGTTAAATTATACTCAATCTTGTCTTACACAATTTAAAAATAGACTTGCACTTTTATCATTAACTGTGACAAGGATAAAAATAGCAGTTGCCAAGAAAGCTGTAAAATCGCAGTCTCCATATTGTGTATTTAAAGTTACCTGTTTTGCTGTTGTCACTGCTTTTCGAACCTGTACTTGAAAGGCTCCTTCGTAATGGCGTGCCGCACGCACCAATAAATCTGGCCTAGAAAGGCAATGCAGAAGTCATCCAATTAATGAAATTACGTCATTATTAACAGATCTCTCACATGAATAATGTACCCTTCGCTTAAGCCCAGAATACACGGTGCAACATGTTGACACAACTGATTTTAGAATGGAACAGGTTTTATTTCTCACAATATGTTGTGGCAAATCAGCCAAGGGACGATGCATTTATGAGGGTCATAGGGAGGGAGGGAAGCTAAGAAAGAATTTGCAACATTTCATAGACGTTTTAAGACGGAACCTGAGTTTCAGTTGTCCCACTTCTCTTTAACATCTATAATTTTTTTGTTGTTGTTCCAAAAGAAAATACAGTTGTGACATCCAATTGTACAGCAAGCAAGGATCCTTAGAACTAGTTGTGTTCAACAAGTTGATACAACATGTTGCGCCGTGTATATGGGGCTTTGTAAAATTATCAAACAGTTCCATCAATACGCCTATCCATAGACAAAGGAAAAATGTCAATCGACCAGTTCACAACCCGTGTGTTCAATCAGTCCATTATCTAACACAAAACATGCAATAATCCTCTGCACAACCAATAACGTACAGCCTTCAATCAATTACGAATACATCATACAACAATCAAATATTTTCAAACATAGTATGAACTAACAACAGATCAGCCAATCCTAAGAAATGAGAATAGAATGATACAATCAGACAGAAAAATTACGACAGTAGTAAAGTATCCATCAATTTCACTCACATTGCTCACTTACTGACAAATGACTCAACTGTACTCTTACCGTCCAATCCAGTTCTGTCGCTCCCTCGCAAGAGCAGCTACAGCTTCAGGAACCTTATCATCCTAAAAACAAAATGGCAATACATGGGTAATCAGCATACTAATTCAAGTACCAGCAGGGGAGAGGGAGAACGGCACAGGTGAAAAATCCATTCCTTCGTTAGAAGTACTTCCAAAAAGTTAATCCACAGCAACAAAAAATTGGAGAAGGTTTGATGCAGATCATCTAATTAAGTCTGTTTAAGTACATGTAAGGTATGCATCTGAGACCATGAGATCAGTACAGTTTTGGTGAGAGTGTTTGCACCTCTAACACCTTAACTAAAATATATTGGGTACACATCAATAACCTACTTGCCTATAGACAAATTTAGAATGTTTAGGATTTTTGTATCTTTAGCGATGACGAGTGTTGTATTTTAAGTAGAGGAATTTTAGTAACCAAAACAAGACGACGGGTGCGATGGCAATGAAGAATCATTGCGCACCTCTAGCGACCATTTAAGGCGCATTTACCTTCCTTCGACATCACTTGGAACTGTTTACGCTGATCGATTCTTTAACACAAAATATTGAAAACCACCCTCTCCTAACATAGCATCGGAAAATGTCATCCTGGCAGTGGGGGAGTAACCACCACACCGAATACTCGATGTGCATCTCAAAATGTGCTTAGCCTTTTGTAAGTAAAAATGCATCACAAATCCTTTTGCTGTTGGAAAGAAATGTTTTGTCATTGTGGCTAACACCAATTCAAATAATCTGTAATAGAATGGATACAATGGTTAACTATAGAAATTTATTTATATGTGTATACATGTGTATAAATAATTAAAAGGCAAGAGTCTTGCAAAAATATAAAATTCAAAAAATAAAAAATATGAAATACAAAATTCAAAATTCAAAAAATTAAACAAAACATTTAACACAAACTTTCGAGCCTTCCGCTCTTCGTCAGGTCTCCCATATATACATGTATGTAGAGAATAAGAGAGGATTTCAAATGAAATGGAAAAAGAAATGTGTCAGTACCGGTATTTTAATCTGGATATCCATAACACAGTGGTCAAAGAGGAGTGGCTTCAATGCCTGAGTTTTGTGTGTACATACCTTCAGTAGCTGTAGTCCTTTCTTCCATGACATATTGGCTGCAGGGCCACTACGTAAACCTCCTGCGAGCTGGGCCTTAGCTCCAAGGACATCTGCTATGCACGCAAAAGTGCGGGAGAGAACCGCAGGCGATTCAGAATTCATGGCAACTGTGAACGAAGAATTAAAGGAAAAATAAGGAACATGTACTACAGTGAACAAGGCCATTAACGAATACTGTGACACACACACACTGCATCATTGATAGCCAAACCTGCGTACGGTTTTGTTGTAATGGAAAGAGGCTACAATGAAACTCAACTTACATTGTAGACCGAGCAGGCAACAAAGATTGTGCTGCGGACTAGAATGTACCTAGGTTTGTCAAACAGGGCAACGGTTGAAATGCCCGAACAAAAGTGGAGTGAAAACTCTGGTAGACCAACGAAATAAAAAATGAGTATATCCATTATCTTACCATTGTCAAGTGTTGTAAGAATTTCCTCAAAGTTCCCCTCAAACGCGCACGATCGAAGAAATGGTAGCAAGCATACATCTGTTCGTTGCTCTAAGACTTTAACGGTCTTCAGTTTGACGATCGTATAATAGAGATGACTGCAGAAAGAAGAATTTTGAATAGAATGATTTACTATCCATGCCATAAACCCTTTCCCAGTTTACGCGCCCCTTGTCTGTCATAAAATATTTTATTATCTTTTTATTACTTTATTACCTTGGGGATTTGAGCATCGACGACTATTCCCTAAGTGTAATGGACCGTTCCAGCCTTTTTTCAATGATAAAACAGTAACACGCATGGGGCCACAAATCAACGAATTTCAATGGTCTCCTCGCATCCGCCTCTGACTAGAACAATCAAAAATCATTTAAGACCTGCAAAGGATATGATACGAGAAAGTATTCGCTGCAAACAGTACACCTGACCTTGAGAATAATATAGCAATAGAAGCAACTTTTTCATTACAAATAATGCAGACGACGTCTTCTCTGGGTGATAATGAGCATTAATGAAGGGTAACGCCAAACGACAATTCACACTTGATAATAAAACTGTGATCCATAGCATTCGCATAAGAAACATCTCAAACATTTCATCAAGTTCTTTACGCCCAGTTTTATTTTCAGCTCTCCTTCAAATCCCTATCCATGGCCAGTAGTAGGCCATAATGCGTAACTTGTTTAAGTCAGAACTATCTGAATCTTACCAGGGGGGGGGGGCTTGTATCTGTCCCTAATATCTCTTTAAGTACTAAAGGCTAAAAAAATGCTAAATTTGTGAATGCAGCCTCTTTTAACTCATCCAATTGGCTTTAAAACGAAAGACCTCATGAGCTCTGCCACTGGTCTACACTTCATATCATGCTGCATAATAGATTAACACTAAAACTTAGTTAGTATTCGTGAGTCTTCTCCCTTGCCCCAAATGGTAAGGCCCTGATTATTTGTAATGAACATATATGAAGAACAAACGTACTTTCTCCAATCAAATTCCGTCTGAGGGCTGCTGAGTTGACGCATATCCTGAAGGGAAAGTCTCCATGATGACCTCCATCTGCAGTCAAGAAATGATTGCCAAATATTAGGTACATGTACGGTTCTGAGCGTTCAGAAACAGTTAGGTAATGGCATGAATGAAGTTGTTCCCAGTTATTTCTACGTACAAAACATTGTGAAATGTACATCGGTTATTATGATCGATTTCCGTTCCCTTTGAATATAACAGTAGCAAGATGTTGGTCTCAGTTAAGACCAGCAATTATCTACAACCAATAATACTTAGCTTACTTACTCTCCCCTAAAACTCTACAAAATGCAGGAAAGATGAATTTATTCACCTTAGTATTTCCAACAAATCATTAACCAGCTTGAAGAGACGCCAGACAAAATAAAATGCGTACATATTCAAACGTAACGTTCAAACCCAGCACCCACTTTATTACTACCTGTTGTGCTATCGAGTTGATATTGACCAATCCGATGATAAGTTCTTTTAATTTCTGAATCACAACATTAGCGCCCAAATCTCAACCATTGAACACTGACATCTAGACCTGGAGACCTGCCTCACTGCATCATGAGATTTCAACTTGAAACGATCGCAATCAGGCATATCATTCAGTCCTGGGCCCATTCACGCGTACAAAGTATTCTTGCAAGGAAATAATGTGGGATGATAAAATTGAACGCATGCTCCATGAAAATAGCTATGTGATATTTTAAAACGCTGGTATCCGTGTAGTAGACGGGAAAATTTCATTAGATAAAGTTATGATTGTTAAACTCCATTAACGTCTTGATAATAATTGCTGAGATGTTAACAACAGACAGCATCGAGGGAGAAATTGAGAAATTTTATAAACTGTTTTTTTAAAATAAGAATTACATGAATCGGCCCAAGCCTTATGATTCTTAATTATTCTTTAAAAATGAGCCTTAAATATTCTTACGTGATTCTTAAAACGGAATAGGATTTGATAGAGT
>JAAAKL020002628.1:0-25403 GCA_010016065.2 Carybdea cf. marsupialis auct. non (Linnaeus, 1758) | reverse complement strand
CAGGAATGCCAAATTCTGATTTTTTGGTTGTTTTTTGAAAATTTTTGTTTGATGCTATTTGTATTTTACCCAACTAATGCTATGAAAAGTTTACAAGATGACATGAGGTTTCATTTGAACAAAATTACTTCGTTCAATTAGAAATAATTTTGAAGTTTTCACATCACATCACCTTTTTTGAAACCCTAGAGGTAACGTTTTTTAAGACCAGATAGTTTTTTTTTCAACTTTGATAGGTAGATTTTTATTTCTGCCACTGAACATCTCGGTGAGTGGAAAATAAGGCTGTTCGTGGCTAGTAATGTTTCTTAATACACGAAGAAACTTTCTGATATCTCAGAGATTCGAAAAACTTTGATGTCGAGCAGAAGAGTTTATGTCAACAACAATGTACTTCCATAAATTGTAGCTTTATGGAAACTGAAGATCCCTAATAAATTTTTAAAGAAAATGTATTTCTTTTGACAAAGAAAATGTGCTTAGTCAAACAAAAATAGATTTTCCATGGTGCTCATACATTATGCAAAGGGTTCTTATCCTTGTATGTCCAAGTTTTAGCCCAATCAGGATTGTTACAAGGGGGCTGCGGTTAATGCGTGAAAACTTCCGGCTAAAGCCGCACCAGTAAAAGAAAGTGAAGAAAAAGTTGAATTTTTGTCCACTTTGTGTCTATAAAAGGACCCCTTCTAGGCACTTAAGTAAAGATTTATTCTAGAGAGGAGTGGGGGGGGGACAAAATTCGAAAGAACGTAAGCTGTTGATGCTTGCCTAAAAGATAGAAGACACTGTTAATAAAATATTAATTATTTTGATTTTTTTTAGAGAGAGGTTGGGAGGGCCATGGCAAAAAGAGTGAAAAAAGTAAATTAAGTCCACGACCCCGAAATAAATCTACCTACGCAATATTTGTGATTGAAGGAATAAAAATTACCATTTGCCAGATCTCCAATGGTGCACTGAAATTCTTGTGTGGCTCCTGATGCCAAAAAGGTTGTTTTACTTCACTTAAAGGTACACTTTGGAGACCAGTGAGTTAAGGTCTTGAAATAGCTTTCCTGGATTCAGGATCGTAGCAACCTAGGGCCTATATGATTCCTATTGGTAGTGGTTTCGTTTATGTAGAAAATGGGATCAAGCTCACCCCTCATACTCTGTAGACCGTTGTTGTGCTCCTGGGATAACTTTATGAGTAACAAAAAAATAAAGGGAGCTATATATCTGTTAAATTATTCATTCACGTTTTATTCTCTTTCTTTCTTCTTTCTGTCCTCTAACCCTTAGGGTAGCAGGGGCACTTTTCACCGATGAACGTTGCACCAAATGTCTCCACCTCTCTCTATCATAGGCTAGGCTCTGAGTAGTAGCAAAGTCTTTCCCTGTCCTTTCTGAGATGTTATCTAACCACCTCTTTCTCTGTCTGCCTCGTCTCCTCTTCCCCTGCACAGTTCCTTGTAGGATCGTCAACATATAAAAGGGATCTAAAACAATAATCAGACTAGAACCTTAGCGGAACACTTATTACCGTCAAATAACCCATGTTAAAGCAGTCGTTTTATCTACACTAATTGAACTTAGAATGTAACAAAGAACGCAAAATGGCTTATTTCTTATTCTTCTTCCATCAGTTCTAATTTGCTGTACTGTATACTTCTTCAGCACTGTTTGTTACCAAATCATATTGTTCGACAGCAGTCGAGGCTCTCGTTTCAATCGGCGCGACTGATGGGTCAGTGGTTCCGTCTGTAGCTTTGAGTGCAGAAGGTTCTAGGTTCAAATCCCACTCAGGGCGATTTGAAAATTTGCTTGTTTCATCAATTTGTAAACTGAGCCATCAAGCCGGCCGCCAACCCAGCGAGTCATCCTTCCGGGGTTGGCAGATGGCAACCAGTTCACACTGGGGTCAAATTGTGGAAATACAAGAAAGAGGAATGGCGCTCTTCCCTAACTTAGAGCAGAAGCCATACGAAAAGGGAGCTTTCGGGTTGCCCTCGACTGCGGTCGAACAGATTGAATTATCACCAAATTTCCTGGAAAAATGATAAGTTAAATTCATATATGTGTGATTTGATGTAGTTTACCTTCCCCAGAATAAGCAAGCAAATCAGAATTCTTGACTTTCGTGTCCGGCTTACCATTAACAACAACACTTATCAAAACCTCAATTCTCCCCTGGAAAATATTTTTAGCTCAGGAATATGATAGATTTGACCTCTCTTAACAATGTTATGCGTGATTGCGTGATATATGATTTATTCATTCCTTTCTGCAAACCGCACGAGAATGTGCGTGTGCCCTCCATTGCATGACTACAGCAGCTGAAAAAATTCAATCTTCCCTTAAGTCTACATAAAAACAAGAGTCATCCTTAAGAGAAAATTCTTTCCCAATTGTTAATAAAACCTCTAAATCAATATAATCTTGATTACGATTGATTGTAAGCCGGAGAAAAGTAATTTTTATGAGATCTATTAAGAGAATCTTGAAAAGATGCCATTGTTCTGTAGTAACGCACCTTATATTTCCGGTTAAAAGCCATAACTCGATCAGGTTAAGGTTGAAAGATATACCATGTATTTAATGCGATCAGACCAAAGCTGTAGTCAGGTTCCTGTACTAGAATTTGAAGCTATGCTCTAAGAAAGATTTTTTTTGTGGCATACTCGATGTCGAGCGTAGCCTATTGCTCAGCCAGAGTGAGCAACGTCCTGGGGAGAAAGCACATTTACAGAGGTGGTCTCCCGTTGCCTTCCCCAACCGATAATCTTTATATCGGGCTAGGCGGGATTCGAACCCACAACCTCTGGCATGTGAGTCCGATTCCTTAACCACTAGACCACGGCGGCTAAGAAGGATAGAGACCCTCTTTGCACCTATTATCGTAACAAACTGCACAAGTTGTGGTGGTTTACAGCTGAAACTTTAAACTGATAGAAAGAACCAATCCATAAACGTAAGTTGCGATTGGTAGGTTCAATATCTTGTTACAATTCTTCACCTCTTTTACGACTCCGACTACTGACTCAAGACTTGAAAAAATTCTTTACTAATTAAACATGGAAGACTACAAAAATATCTACGTGCGTATATCAATTACGTTGTAGTTTCTTAAAGTACATACATTATCAATTGAATACCTGACTCAATCGTCCTATCCTTCCTCTACTCCATTTGAGAATGAGGCTGAGACCTAAAACGACTGTTAGTCACAGCAGCGGGTGACGTGTACAAAGGAGAATTTCCAAAAATTGCCAAAATTGCCACACCTGTTTTAATCTTAGAAAGGGTTCAACATCATTACATGTTTATAATCCCTCAAAGATAGTGACATAAACGGAGAGGAGGGAAAGTATGGAAATAATTGACCATTTTTTCCCTCCCATCATCCCTCTCCACATTTCTTTCTGGGTCTCTATTTACATCACTGTTAAAATCACTCTAGTCGACGGCCAGGTCTTTTTAAGAGGAAGGGTTCTATCCGATGACATAAGAGTCACTCATTTAAGGGAACTTGATTACATAATTGGGAATAAGGGAATAATATAAGTATTTGATGTAACGGCAAAGGACTTTCTGGAAACCCTTTTGCTCATAAGTCCCTGAGTGTGCGGAGTATGACTGATATTAAAGGGAAAGTTAGTGCCACATTCTTTTACAGAGGGTTAGTGATGTGATATGGTAGAGAATTACTTGTCCTGAGCAACAGTATGGTAACGTAAGGTGGCTTGTTTGTTTCCTCACTACCATTACCCATTCCTAGTTAATACCAGGTACAAATTTTCTACGTAGATTGACATTACGAGTTTCCAGATTGACGCCCAAGGGTTGACTCCAGCCATCAACCCTCTGCTTGCTGGACCAGATGTCTATCAACTGAACTAACGTTTTTTTTAAAAACGGACAGTATTAGTAAGTGGAAAACACTGACAGAGGTTTTCAGTCATGTTCTACGGTGGATTAAAAAGAATGATCTGTTCCAGTAACAAAGGATTTGAATAGTTGACTCTATGCTTTAACTTGCTTTGTTTGGAAATTCTACTTTTCATATGACAAAGATACCCCTGTCGTCTTTTTTTGATATTAACTTACAGTACCTTATGAAGGGCCTCTTACCATCTTTGTTCCGTCATACATTTACTTTTAAAGTATATTGATACAAGTAAACAGCTTACAGTACATACTTCCAACTAATATGCAAAGAAGAAACCACCGCCAAGTTACTGGCCAAATAAATAATGAAGGAAGTTAGCTAAAGGCGTATCATTGTACGTGTAACCCCTTCCAATTTTAGTAGCATACAAGTCTTCATAAGACAATGGTCAAAACAATTTAATCGATAGTCCCCTTGGAACAACAAACTGCTACATTATATAATGTTGTTCATTGTGAACTAACACAGGGTGGAGTTCAATTTGTATCCTTCACTAGAAGTATATCTTGCATGACAAGTACAGCTAATTATATGACGAGTAGTACGTCAGTCTGCGGTCGTTATTGGTTTGCAACCTTAAACTCTCTTCTATCCTTTTCTACTTTGTATTTTTTTAACAGTGTCTTACGTTTCCCATTTTGGTCGAGGTTACACGGGCGAAGGGGATCTCAACACGTCACGAACCATATCTGCTTTCAAATTGGCTTCTACAAGTTTAAAACGTGCTCTGAAATTCTTCCAGTGCAAACAACTGCACCTAGTACAGACAAATGACAACTCTTTGTGACTCTATGTGGCTATTGGGATCTTGCGTTGCAAACCATATTCACTATGCTCAGCAGCATTTCTATGTCAAGCTTTATCGGAAGGTTTTCAAGATTCATTTTGGTCAACCACCACTCTTTTAAACCAAAAAAGAGCACTGATCGTATGAAGGTACCGTATACTTTTACGCAGATTTTCCAAATTGCTCGTTTCGTAAAATTCCATTCAGTTCACACCGTGTACTCCGTACCAATGAAATTATATTTCATAAATCCTACTCTATTCCTTGCTTCTCTATTAAGGACGTTTTCACGATAACAAAACTGCCCAACTTTTCCCATCGTTTCACAATTTAAGATTACGTTGTTTGTGTTTCATGAGTGACGTCACCGCTGGCTCTTCCTAAGCACATGGGACATGAGAAAATTGACAGAACGTGATATTTTCCAGCCTGTTTTCCCTATTTTCCCCTTTGCCTCCCCCCATAATCCGCCCATGATTGACTACAAATCCTCTGCTAGATACTCCACATTACCTCTTGCAACTTTTGTAATCTCTTAGCCAGGCACCATTTATCTTAGCTCTTCCCAGATAAACTCTGAGCCCAAAAACGTTCTTTTCGGTGTTCTGACGTACAAACATCAGCTCGAATTTCTCTTTTATTTCTATTGTTAGCATGAAATTGTCTGCATTCAATAGGTCGGAAATGTCATTGTTACCTTTCAGCTTACTTACTTCCTTTGATGCAACAACGAAGAGCAAGGGAGTATGTGCAGAGCCTTCACCGACTCCCTGTTGCACCACGAACTGTTACCACACTGCTCTATGTATAGAGAAGAGAGGATTTGAAGATAGTAAGTTAGAAGAGACACCAGTGAAAAGTGAAAATGTCACCACCGGGATTTGAACACGGTTCTATCTGTGCCTACTGCATAATACATGATCAAATGATCAAATTCGAAGCTACATTCAATTAGTGTAGCCAGAAATTGTTGCAAAATGGGTAGGGGCATGATTTTCGGATGTTCAGGCAAAAAAGTTTTGGGATACAAATTTTGAGGCGAAGTTAGTCATGTTACTCATACAAGCCATTTAAAACACGTATAAACCGATTTACTTGAGGCAAAAAAATTCTCCAGAAGCTTAAAGTGCTCCACTGGAGACCTTCGGGCAAGGCTCTACTACACCACACACTGGTAGCACTCAAACCTTTTACACCGAGGGCTTCGATTTCACTACACACTACACTACTATACTACACCACACATGATGAGGCTGCTGCCGATTGCACATGACGACGATTACACACAATAAGGTTTTATCAAATCTTTTGCCTTCTCTAACCACTTCTATTTTGTGCGTACGATCAGTGGTAAGTTGTCTTTCACTTCTGAATTGTCTCACTATCGACATGAACCGCAAACATTCCTTTATGATCAGGCCTGTTTGATTTGTCTTACAATCAAATTCACTCAAGAGGATGATGATTAGAAGCCTCGTAGAGAAAATAACAACTTCTTAACTTCAATAAACTTTTTGGGAAAACTTTTTGACTCTTTTTTATTTGCGTATTCGAAGGTCCATAGGTCGAAGCAAACTTACGCTGCGTTCTGCTATTATAACACTTGAATTTAACTAAAAACAGGAAGCAAACCGCAGTTACATGTGGCCAAGCGTTTAAGTGACATAAAGCCACGTGTGAAACTACAGAAATCCCCAGAATTCTCTGACTATTATATTCTTATTATTAATGCCAGAGGTGATGTATCCCTAGTAATATGGGTATTATTGTTAATGTTTCTTTGTAGGATCATTAACAAAATTACTAAGATGTCAGGGCAATATCAGGACAATAACAAACGGTTTAAGCAATGTTGAGGCTTCGATATTGTCGTATTCAACCCTTTTCAACATTTTCTTACAGTACTGGGAATGTATAAGATCCCATAAACACGGCCTATCCTGAAAGAATAATATCAACATCTCGTCTGACTCAGATACCCATACAAATTTTGTGCTACTCGTAGCCATGTTCATCGCGAATGAAGAAAACTACGAACCTTGAGGGACGTCTCTGATTGGCTGAATCGGAGAGTTGCGGCAACTAGTTGTCCAAAGATAGAACCGAGTATTAAAAAATCGATCGTAGTCAATCAGAGTTGATCTTCAGAGAAAGGGGTATCATACTGGCATTTTGGATCAACCTTTTCAAAAAGTCGACCAAAGTCGATCAGAGTTGATCGAAATTTTTGTAGTATGATACCCCCTTGAGGCTTCGCACGGTGAACACCCCAAGATTCTTCAAGTTGTAAAGAAACGCACTGATGTGTAATTCAACCTCTAGTAAATGTAATCGTTATAAATCTAGTTTAAGTAAACACAGTTTCAGCTGACTCTCTTCCTGTGCGGATGGCACAGTTAATCAAATCTATTTACATTTCGACAGGATGGTCAGTTAGGTGAATGAAAACAACCTTATTCCAGCCGCTAAGAACAGCGTTACAATACGTGAATTGCAATAAACAACTTCACCAAGATGAACGCACTGGTTGGTATTTCAATATTATCAAATGATCTTTCAAAATCTGTAAGGCAGAAAAAGTTTTCAAATTTGCATTTAGGGTAAGGAGGGTTCAGACACACAGATAGACACACAGGATCACAGCAAAACGTGATCAAAGCGCATGCGCCGTAATGTTCAAGAAGTAACGGACGGACTGTACAAGACAAGCTGTAAAGCAAGAGGATCTATTAACTGTTCCTTGAAATACTAATTTACAACAGACGAGTAATTACGGAACAAACACATAAATCATAACGGAAGGACTTAACACCAAAATACAAAGGAGGCTACTGGAATCATAAATTGCCAATGTAATTAAATACTAAACACTTGTGGTGTTTTGTGCTAATCAAAATAAAATAGAAATAAATTAAGTGTGGATTAGGGTGGCCAGCATTCTACCAGGTTACAGTTTGCCGCTCAACTGATATATTATTCTATGATTATTAAATTATATATTGCAAGTGCGTTTGCTAATGGTAATATTTCAAATAGATCTGAAGAAGTCAGGAATAGAAGAAAGCTTGTCTGAAATATAGCCCCCTTTTTAGTGTATTATTTTTTGTGGCCAGCACTCCCGAAAAATAATGAGGATCATGGAAGGTCCTTGAAAAAAATTCAAGTTCTTGGACAGCCTGGAAAGTTTATACATTTTCCCAGGAATTTCTGGTACATTTTGTCAATAAACACTAATTTTTTTGCTTTTGTACCGTGTTAACAACCATGTGTTATGTTGGACTGTTATTCACCAACCGTCCCACTGGAAATGTTTCCGAAAATGTAGAAGATCTTTTTAGAAATACCCGGAAAATGACAGGAAAGAGTATGTAGCCTATTTCTGGGCATCGATTTTTACTGCAGAACCAATTAGGCATGAATACGAAACGAAAAACTAAATTGTATTTTATAGATGAAGGAAATTATTGCTCTTCAGTGTAACTTCTTTTTGTTCACGGACCATATAAGTTGTGAAATGCTCGTAATTTAGTCTCTACAACGCCGCATTAGTCTTTAATTACACGAGATTGAGTGACCAAAACGTTAAACCTTAGAATCACAATGTATATTTTGACACGTATCTTCATAAGAAGATGTTCCCGATTTTAGAAATGAAAAAGTTCGCCAGGATTGATAGATTTGTCCAAATTCTCACATGATAAGTAAATGTTGAACGTAAAATGTTAATTGTTATAGATTTTCTTGAGTAAGATGATCGTTTCTTTTGCCACCAAAATCATCGATGAAAGCAGAGCTAAGATTTTATGATTCTCGTTCGCCGCTTTCATTTTTCCAATTCCTTTGATAGAGGCATCGATACAAAGAGAATCTAGTGAAAATTGTCATCGTAACTAAGTCAGTTAATTCTGGACCACAGATGCTGAACAACAGCTGTTTTCTGTGACCATGACAGTACAACATGCCACGAATTAATGAAGATCTTAGCATGACTGGAACTGAAGCGATCACACTGTGACACTGCCTACGGCAGGCTAGCAGTGTGATTGTACCACAATTTCTCTTGTACGCCTGTTGGTGTTTGCATAGTGATCCTATTTGAGCAAATTTAGTCAGTTCTGTTCATTCTTTCCTCTTTTCCCTGCTTACTAGACAGATAAAATACCATAACATAAGATAAAGACAACTTACTCCGTCAAGTATGTTGCAATTTTGCATCACCACATTGAAAGCAGGGTATGATGGGTAACTTCATAAGAGATGAAATAAAAAAGGTAGTTATTGACCACATAGTTTCCATAGTGCTATTTGTCCACCTCTAAGGACATCAGCACTATGCGGAGGGGATGTGTGACGTCACGATTTTGAAAATGTTTGAACTTTGGAAAAATACTCAATGTTTATGCTGCCCTAATAGTAAGAACGTCAATGGTCATAATTGAGAGCGATGCTCTTTCCCAACACCGAAATATCAGCTTTCAAAGGTTTAAATCTCGCTACCAAAACCTTATTATTTAACTAGAGATTTTTGAGATTCAAAGGCCTCTAGTTTAAACACTATCTTCATTACTGTTACATTCGGTGTCAGTAGGGATGCGCGCGCATCCTTTAACGCCTCATATAGTCGCTCGTTTCCGCTTTTATTTAGTTAGCTATTTATTGACTTACGCCTGCGATGGTAGTTCCTCGCCAAGTTCTATGCGATGGATACCTATTCAATGGTTACTCAATATAGTTATAGTTACAACGGCATTGGACTTTTTACTCATTGTACGGATCTACGATACAGTTTACATTGGTCTAGTATTTAGAACACTGGGATGCAAGGACTTTTCACGATCTAGGGCCGGCAAAACAGGGAGGCCGGGGGACCATGGCCCCCACTCTTCTTTCTTTCTGCTAAGTTTGATCTGAAACATTGTGCATGTAAAATAGTTATATTGACACACCCATTCCAAACCCCTCCCCCCCAACATCTAAAACCATTTCGCCAGCCCTGAGATGAGATAAAGGATTATACGAATGTTAACCTCTGCGAATCTTCAATCAGTCGAGACCCTTACTATCCAAGTGCCGCTTATTCCGAAAAAGACCAAACTTTACAACGATAGGTCTGGTGTTTTGGGAAACAGCTTATTCCAGGACTGCCTTTAGATAACAACCCTTACGTCAGAAGGTTAAAGTTTTTACCTTTGTCAATGCCAAGAAACCGAACATTGTCACTCAGACATCGAATGCGACTGATCTATTGTCTTTTCAAGCTAATGTGCAAATCCCTTCACCTCCAATCCCACTACATCTCAAAGATTAAATTATACTTCTACCCGTACTGCAGCCTTTTAGATCAGCACAATATTCGCTTTGGTCTGCTTTAATACATCCATTTAGAATGAATGCCCAGGGTATTTACTTTATAGTTGACAGGGTAAAGTAGAAAGTTGTTTATTCTCGACTTGAACGAAATATAAACAAAAAAACAAGACTAGCTCTAAAGTCGAGATTGATTTAACGATTTCAAGGAACAGCTAAAGCAAAACACAGTTAGCTGGAGTCAGTCATGCAGTGGCACAGTGTGACGTCAAGATTTTGAACATTTTAAAATTTCGGGCAAAAATCTCAAGTTTCATGTTTCCCTATTGATGGGAACGTCAATTGCCAAAATTGAGAGTAATGCCCTTTCCCAACACTGAGATATCAGCTTTCAAAGTTTTATAAATCTCTATCAAAACTTTGCTATTTGATGCTAGATCCTAACTTAAGGAAACAAGTAATGTCAACAGAGTTTTGATAGGAGATGTTTGAGATTCAAACGCCTCTACTTTAGACACTGTATATCCTGCAGGTCTGGCATATTGGAACACAGCCTACTCCAAAGTTGCCTTTCGATATCTGGAGTCAAATCGTGCTATTCCCAAACTCTTATTTTGTGACGTCATCACTGTCTCTCCGCATTTCATTATTGTCTTCGTCAACTCTTTCTACTCTTCATATTTCAGATTCGAGGTATTATTTCTTTGTTTTAATAACCTATGGAGAAAAAAATGTCCACAACTTATATTTAGATAAGAACGTATGAAGTTGACAGCCTAAAAATTACCAATACACCTTGTTATTCATTTTAAGACACTCGGCTGCTGAGAAGGTTCGATAACATAATTTAAAACCCTGAAAGTTTAACTCTGTTTTCATGTTAGATCTAATCTTTGTCCGTGTCTCTTTAACTCGGACCCAAGACAAGACAACGAATCCTGATCAGGAGTTGGATAACCGCATGATGTTCATGTTGGCGCCACATTAAATGTAATGTAATTCTTTACTCCATAGAGATGTTCGTGCTCCTGAGAAACACTATCAGTTGAATGTTTCGCTTGCTTGAAGTAGTCATCGATCAAGTATCCGTAAATTATCTGTCACAGCCTGGCGAGGATACCCAACAGATGCATTACCTTGACAACTGAGGCACCTGACAGCAAGAAATTTTCGTCAATGTTTCATTTGATATCCTACATTCATAGTATATCCTCATGAATGATAAATTGTTTTCCGTATGAAGGAATAATTATTCAAGTCGCGAGTGGGCAAGATTTCTTGACTTAAATATACATTCTTTTAGAGTGTGACAATACTTATGTAAAATAGTCTGAACCCAGTCAGCTTTTCATGTAGCACTAAAGAAGTAATTGATTTGAAGGTTATGGGCACAATGATAGGACTCTTAGGTTTGACGAGACGAGCAAGAAGATGTAGCCATTGAGAGATAAAGATTTAAAATTGCAAACATACCTGAACGTTTTCACTTTGATTCTAGCGTGTGATACGACTGAAACTCCTTGTCTGAAGGCTTCAAGATTTTACAATTTGATGCCCCTCCCTATAGAGCAGATCTCCTGAAAAAAATCCGATTGTAAGCGTAAACCATGTAGGACTGGGATATTTTAATATTACCAGGACTTGATGGGGAGGCTAAGAGGCCCACTGCAATTTTAATGCTGATACCGCGTTGAATGCATGTCACAAAACTTCCAATATTGTTAATTCCTGTATTCCCTATTGAAGCATAAACTTGTTTTCAGAATCGGAGGCGATGGTGCTACGGAGAAATCTCTAACTTGACAAGTACCTAAACACCGTTCCAAAATTCATCATTGGAATACCATTTACTATCAAAACTTAAAATAAGATGTTTTTAAGATTTAAAGGATAATAGTGGAAGAACCAAGAGCAGAAACCTGCTTTACATGAAACGTAGGCCTGCATGGGTTCACGGGAGATGAACAACAATTTTTTTCTAAATCTCATTGTCCATTGACGTTTCAGTGGTGTGCTTACAGCTTATTCTTCGCAGTCGGTATTTATGACGTCATCCTTAGAAAAAGTTTGAAGAGTAAAAACGTTTCAGAAAATTGGCTGGATATTTGGAACTATGAAGGGCTGATGTCCTACTAGCTACCGGTCGCTCCATATCCGTTGAACTGCCTCTTGAAACGTACATGTTTAAAAGAGATATATGGTCCTGTAAAACATGGAATGAAGGCTAGTTAATACAATTTTAATGATTATTCTAAACTTGATTGGCAGCCAATGCAACTGGTATAGAACGCGCAAAAATGTATCTAAAACGCGGGGTGTAAGGCAACTAACATACTGTATTCTTTTGTATACTCTATCACTCACCAATAAGAGTGGCTGGTAGTCCACCAAGAAGGCTACTACAATTCTCAAGACGACTAAATACTAGTATCAACGTTTGCATCGAGTTGTATCTAAGATATTTTCTAATGTGTCTAATACAATGCAAACATGAGAAAGCTAAGGTAGACGTTCTTGTAACATGAGCAGTAAAGGTTAGTTCAGAAACGAACGAGACGCCAGTGTTCCTAGCCTGGTGAATTGAAGCAGCACCACTACAATACCAACTGAAATTCTATTTGTCATGACCTATACAAGCTTTTGGTGGCTTCCAATTATCATAAATTCTGCTTTATCTTCTTTAAGATTCAATGTATCAAAGAGCATACCTCCGTTTTACTGAGTGACTCAAAATCTGAATAAAGGGTATAGTTGTGAATCAGCAGCATAAGCGTTAGCGTTGTGGCTAGCGTTGTGGCTAGTGTATAATGTAAAAAGTAAGGGTCCAAGACACGAGACTTGAGGAACACCTAATGGTACGTTCTAACTGTCTGACATGTCTCCATTAATTAGAACACTAGAGCGTCCAGACAATCAATAACAAGGTCTAACGTTGGGAATAATGAGACATGCTTTTGATTTATATTAGTGGAAACACTAATCCTTTTAGGCAGTCGTTAGGGAAGTGCGCAGTAGGTAGAGATGTAAATAAATTCTCGTAATCACTGGCAGTAGATCGTCAAGAGATTTCGGAACGAGAGTAATTTGTATAGGGTCACAAGCTTTTCAGAAGACGTTAGTATTGGGGCGTAAATGTCAAGTTTTGTAAAGTCTTAACGGAGCGTAGCATTTGCTATTTAACCTTTACGGCTTTGCCAGCTGTTGCTTAATCTTGATCAGACGGAGAGATATGGGTAGTTTAGAAATCCTCTTAAATACGTTTATCTTTCCGAAGAGAAAATCTGCAAATTTTATTAGCAGAAGCTGTGATATCCAGGTGGTCAGGAAAGAACAATACATTTGTTACACAAAGCATCTTTTAGTAGCTGCTCCATTATTACTCACAGAATTTGCTCAGAAATGTTTTCTAGCTTTACACATCAAATTGGTTATGTGATACCTATATGTCTTGAAACCTCTTAAATCTAAGACAAACTCGCCACCTCTCCATTTGCGTTCCGCTTACCTCTGTAACCTCTTTGCGATGCCAATAATATGGCTATACCAGTGAGCGACAGGTCTAATCACTCTCCTGCTAGTTTTTATTGATGTATGGCTCCCAAGAACTGCACAAAGGGTTACATACTATTTCTGCACACATACCCCCAGTTAATGTGCTGTAGCCAGTCTTTTGTTAGAACACAATGTGGTGGATTGGGGGTCCCGTTGAAAAAACTAGTTTCATGTTTCGATATCTAATGGTATTCACAGGGGACCTAGTTCAAGTGTAACCAACTGTCGTAGAACAGAAACATTATCAAAAACAAACTTTCTGCACCGCACTGGCACAGCCGACATTTTAGCCTACTTTCGAATTATGATTAAGTCCAATGTATGACCATCAATATGCTTTGGCTAATGGCACTTTATTGTATTCCAAAAGATTCTGCTCAATCTTAAGGCTTTCTGAACAACTGCAACACTAATAAAGTCGGCATTAATATTTGGGCCTCCTGTTTCTAATTACAATGCACCAAGGATTGGAGATAGCACAATAAACCACCTCTGAATAAGGGGGTCTATACACTACGATAATTCGTGTATTATTGGGCGGTAGCTTAGCATCAACGGCTCGCGATAAATAATGGCCAGGACCGCCTTCACGGCTGTACGATCTTGGGTAGACAAGAATTTAGCTGGTACATAACCCAGCCCTGAAAGCTGAATCATTAGCTGTAAGCCAATATTCTATTATTGTGACCGGATTTGCTTTGGTTTCAAATATATAGTTTGGATTTCTGCTCTTTTATTGTTTACAGAGCCCGCACTGATGGTACAGAGTATCAATTTTCCGCAAGTTTGACCTACTCCGAGTAAAAGTTTATCAAAATATTACGGTAGGAAAGCACAGACTAATTTTTTTAATACATTTAATTGTAACGTCGCTGTCACAACCAGCGCATGGTAGAGCAGCTCTTTGTCAATACTCCTATCTCTTCTTCACTTTTATCTATTGGAACTGTAAATGTGATCTCTCTCACATTCCCTCAGTCACCAATTCTCACTTTACATGATTTCTAATTTATACATTTTTGAGACCAATCACAGAACGCTTAATTACAGTAAATGAATTTCAAAGGCTAAGAATAATCAAGGAGTGGTTAAGAATCGTGTGTATTTATATAATTGGAAGTTAGTATTAAGCCAAAGGTAAGTGATCACAGGAAGAAGAAATCCTACATACAAATGAACCACGTGCAGTCTAAAACTCTATCATGGCATGTCAACTTCATGTTACTATAATGAATGGAGGTATACACTTCTCCCTCATCAGTCACCCACACTAATAAAACAAGACAGTTTTAATTGAAAAGGGCCAAATAATTTACGAAGCTCTCCAACGCGCCATCCTTCTGAAAACTCAATCTCCAAGCAACGGACAGTCCCACAGAAGCTCTTGCGGCCACTAATATCCTTAGTGTTTATGAAAAGTAGGTAGTCTGTAGTTAAATTGAGGGGGATGAAGGAAACGTAGCTCTTCGTTTCTTTTTCTGCGTAGATCGAGTTTTCTTACTTTGGATTTGCAGCCCAAACGTTCCAGAACAGTTAAAAAAAGAAGAACAGGCAAAGGACGGTTGATACACTATATATCATTTCCACACTTTTTGAGTCCAATGCAACTACAGTAGGTAATAATACATCTTTTAATTTTTCCACATTTACTCGATATAAGATCAATATTGAGTGGAACTCTTTTAATTTCATTCACGGTCCAAGTCTAAAATCAATAGTAAATAAATTATGACTTATCAAGTAAATAACCCGCAAGATTCATGTCCTTCAACAGAGCAATGAAATCTGGCAGTAGACTTTTTAAAATGAACGGCTGAAAACAAAGAATGGACTTATAGATCATCCACCATCCTACGGGATTAGTAATTTTATCTATAAAATCATCCTAAAATGGAAATTTTGGTATCAAAGTGTTGTTAGGACATTACAAATGCAGCAATAATTTCAGAACAGAAGATAGATATGCATTTGACATTGCATTGATATAATGAAATGATTGAATATCATGAAATTATAAATAAAATGATCCTTGTAGATAAATCCTCTAGTCCCCTCCCCCCCTGCACCCCTTTTCCCGTAAGGATTCGTGTTCACCGTAGCTTGCATGAAAGGTTTTAAAAAGAGAAAGGCATAATGTCTATTATGAATTAGACTATTGATTAGAATATTGGCTAAAGGTGATGATTTAGGTTAGCTTTAATTTAAGGATAAGTTTTTCGAAACTTTGTAATGCTCGTGTGAGCATCTCCCTATGGAACATGAGCAATATAAATGCAAATGTAAAAAAAATAATAAAGTGGACTTTACACCCTCGAGGACGAGGCTATGTGTCTACTTCAGACACAGCGGTGTCAGTTGCCTCATTTCCTATTCCAGGTTATCTTCTGAAATATTCATGAAGAACGTAAATGTACTATTTAATCAAATACCGAGACTCTCTTTGCGATTTAGTTTTACATCGATGGTCATGTTCTCAATGTGCCACCAAATTTGGGTTAAGATTATTGTAAACAAGAGCACTCAGTAGAGCGTTCATTTTAGACAAGAGATCAGGTTCTGCATGGATTAATTTTCCACAGGCGCTAATTTTGCATGGCTATTTAGTTGAATACATGGAAGGTTTGTGGTCTAACATATAATTCATTTATTTATACGTTTATAATGAATATCGAAACAGAAACACAAGAGTAAGTCTTAATACGTGACTCCTGGACAGATATTTCACCCCTGAAAATCACAAGTTTCGTCTTTGTCTCTATATGTTAAGCCTTTGTTATTTTAAATGTTAAAGTATTTGGTGTTCTCAGATTAGAGGTCAATAACAGAACACCAATTTGGCTAAGCTTCGTTCAAGATCTTTCAGGCAAATCCATCTTCTTATGAGCAAAAATGAGTCATTTTCCACCCAGGATACTGAAGATGGGCCCGTCCGCCTCTGTTAACCATAGGACAACATCGGGTATGCTTAGATCTCTAACAATCCACTTGTATGGTTCCCAGCAATATCGAAGAAAGCATAGCATACACAAAATAATCGTGGCACCACCTATACAACAGGTTCAATCCCTACTTCCTCGAAGGTCCGCAATCGTACAACATAAATTCAGCGAAAAGCTCCAGAGACTATAAGCCTGAAGATGGAAAAAGGTTCTCTCTTGAAATTTGACTCATAAAAAGACTGCGACTCGCGAAATGATAAACATCTACCATCTAATCCATGTGTTGTTTTAGCAAAGAGAAGATCCGTTCTCTCTGACCTGCAGCAATTACTGGTTCAATGAGTGCTAAAAGTTGGGTTAATAAGTGATAATTTTGGTCAAGTGTTAAATGGTTCAATACAAAACAGTCATCAATGCATCCTACGTGTCTTCTAGGTTAGCTAAAAGATCTAACCAATAAATTTTGGCACTCCATGTCATAATAGACGAGGGGAAAATATTTATGTTATAAGTGGAAAAGAACTAACTATCAATTGAGAAAGTCAGAAAAGCAAGGCACCATACTACATGGGCAAGGGTTCTATTCCCCGATATGACGTGAACTCCTGACCTCTTTGATTGTGTACAAAAGTTGTTTCTGTTGTTTGTTTGAGACCTTTCACCCGAAAGAGATAACCGCGTAATCACCAGTCTTAATAACTTTCATTTGCCGCAGTTATAGATTAAAATTCCGTAAGAAGAAGGCAAGGCCCGTACGCTATATGAAGGACACATTCCGTGATATGATTTAATGCATTTAGTAAACATCGATAACTAACGTGATAACATGACCTATATGACGTGGCACTTTCCTTCTAATTCGTTTTATAAAATATGCCGCCCTCTTCACTACTAGTGTCACTTGACTCCCTATGTTGTTAAACTACAGACATGTTCAAGATGACCACCTGCAGAATACGTTAGATTTTTTTTCCACTTTCGAAGCCATGGAAACGGATTGTTTGGCATGGAAACACAACAGAATTTTACCTGTAAACCTGCAAAGGTTGATCAATTCTACACTGCATTGGAAATTACCAGTAACGTTATGAAATAAACAAGACCATGGACTTTAGCCTTCTTCGACGTCTGGGCAAAACGTGAAAGGAGATGACTTTTATCTCAAATTTCTTTTTGCCACCCCCTTTTATCCTCTATCGAGATGGCAAGATGGGTAGATAGATAAATCTTTTTGTGTTATAGTGTTCTCCCTCTCTAAATCCTCCGTCCAGCCCAGATAGCATGAAATGACCAAATATTTTCCTCTCCTGTTTATCCTCACTGCAACTATCTGTCCTAAATATCTGTCCTCCTTTGCCGGAACCACTTTCCCCACTACAAACTTTTCAAGAAAGGTAAAATATGCAGGAATTTGGTCAAACTCCAGGCTCATGAAGACCAGTACCATCAACTGTCGACTTCAAACTGAAGTGACTTCTGTAGTTTGGCAAGTTGGAGCAGGAAGCAAAAATGTCTCATCTTGAAAAGTCTCCAAGTGAACATAAGAACCCATCATATGGTGAGTAGAAAAGTCTTAGTCAACGAGAAGATTTCGGAATCAAACTAAGTCATGTACGTTAGTAAGATAACTTCTGTATGTCAGCGTCGTGGGAGAATATTTTAATTGAGATCTAGAAAGCAAAAAACTGAGTGACAAACTTTGAGAGGCTTTATCACCTCCCCCAACTCTTCTTTAACATGACGTCTTTCATATACATTGAAATCTGAAACACATTTGATTTGTCTATAGTTTGGTTGCACCATCTTCCACTTCATCCGCTTTTTCTCCATTCCAGTAATGTGCTGTCTCCAAGTATTGATGCCTAAGAACCTCTGCTAACCATATGAGGTGGTTTGAAGTAACTGGAGTAATGACAGAAAAGTCTGATTACACATGGTTTTATTTGTGGTATTTATACTGTGATTTCTAGCTTATTTTAATCAAATGGCACTTTGGAAACCAAAATTTGCCAAATGATAAGATGCTACATTGGGTCTCCTTTCTTGTCATTTTTGACGGACTGCAAACTACAAACTTTAACTTTTAAGAAAATCAATTCTACGTGAACAGTCTACGACCTAGACGAATCAGGAGGGAAGACCAAACTGACAGACCTTAAAAATTTTAACATGTTATAAAGAAAGAAATCGTACAGCTTTTCATCAAGACGGTGAGGCAGATCTTTAAATCTCCCTAACCTAACCGATCCTAACCTAATATCTCCCTGTAAATCGTGAAATATCCTGAAAGGAAAGGTTTATTAACAAGACATCAGACATTTTTATGTTAGTGTATTTGCATTTGAATTACCACAGAATATTTCACTTCTAAAGAAAAGCCTTGTTAAGCCTTAAGGCCCGGTCACACAGGGAACGATAACGATAACGATAACGATAACGATATCGATATATGGTTGGAAAATAGGTCACACCAGCAACGATATATCAAAAGATATCGTTCCACCAAACGCATGCTGCTTAGAATCAAGATGGCAGACATCGAGACCTCCATTGATAAAAGAAGTACACTATAGCTGCTTTTCGTAGCCAGGTGTGCTGAAAGAGAAAAATGCAGGGAAAGCTGAAAGATAATTTCTAGGACTTGGCCTTTATTTTTCTTAAGTTTCAACTTTAGGTCGTTTATTAAATTTGAAAACAAAGTTGTGATACTTTATGTAAGACATGAAATACAGTTTAATCAAGGAGTTCCATGGCCATCATGGGCACACGTCCTATTTTCAAACCAAATAATTACTATCTAGTTTCGGATCCTCGTGAATACGGATATTAATACCTTTATTTGTAGCTCATTAGACATCTGTATGGTCTCATTTCAGTTCAATATGCAAAACCTAAGCGTTAACGTCCTCATACTATAACTGACAATGGAAAGTAGGGTCCTTGGCTACCTATAAATAGTCCAAGATCGATAACTTAGTAGTTTTAAACCTTTTTTTCAATCCTTTGCCTACATTCAACAGTGTGCTAGTTTACGAATTTGCGAACATTTAACTTTAGTCATGCGTCTCTAATTGAATACGGAGTCCAAGTTTAGAACAACTGCACAAACTGACATTGGACAGTGTGTACCGTTTTCTTTTTACTAAAATTTAACTTTGACCCTTCATTATTACGCTCCCTAAGTGACCTTTAAAGTACCGGGCGCCCGTCCTTTAATAATAAAGTGAGATTAAAAATTCGTGACAAACACCTGAGGTCAGCATTATAGAAAAAGAGGCTTCAGGTTAGTACCAAATAGAAAAGATTTTTGTGTACTGGAGAACATTTTCCTTGTGGCGTTCCTCCGAAATCGTCCCAATCAAACAAGCCATCTTACGATTTTGTACTGTGAGGAGTGCCAGAAGGAAAAATCTTTTAATTGAAGGAGTGTTTTGCTGTTTCTTGCTGTGTTGATGTTCTGTACTATAAACGAGCATTTTTGAATAAGTCATGTTTTTGTGTTGTTATGAGCTCGTTCAATACATTTTCAAATATATGCCTATACGTTTTCCTTATGATACTAAGATACCAACACTTTCACTGCTCTGAAGGTCCGTTTACAAAATTAGACTCTAAATTAAGACCGGCCATTGACTTTTCGGAATACCACCTTCGTGATTATCACATTGTCGATCAACAGAAATTGGAATCCCGATGTGAATCAGCTCTGTTGTTGTTATTGTAAATAAGTTTAAATATTTGTTAGACGGGATGTCCTGCTTGTATACTCTATTTCAGAGCAACATGACTTAATTTACACACATGTAAACAAGGCGACGCGATATCAAATTGTAATGAATCAGAAATTCCTTGGCTTATCAAGATGAAATGAAGGTTTTTATATCACCCTCCTGAATTCACAGTTTTCACGCAGGGTACTTGTCGTTATTCTAAACAACGTCACTGACTATCAAACCAGTATCTTTTCGGCCGGTCTAGACAAGACACTGACTTTAAGTCAAAATTTCCGATTAGCAGCGCTTATAATTTGAATTTCAAACGAATAGCAGATGGCATTCATATTTTTATTCTGGGAAAAAACAGCCTCCAACCTGAAGCGAATCTAATGATAGGAAAACAGCTTAACAATATCAGTCAGTAATTGTCGTGGTTGACAATCATGTCGACAGAAATATCAAGATGGCATTCTTCTATTCTCTCGTCGAGATAAACTTCGATAGTATGATAATTAGTAATGAATAGACAAGGTATTGTGAGCTAAAGTTGTGTTT
This sequence comes from Carybdea cf. marsupialis auct. non (Linnaeus, 1758), assembly GCA_010016065.2. Classification (NCBI taxonomy): domain Eukaryota; kingdom Metazoa; phylum Cnidaria; class Cubozoa; order Carybdeida; family Carybdeidae; genus Carybdea; species Carybdea cf. marsupialis auct. non (Linnaeus, 1758). The sequence goes on along the minus strand of JAAAKL020002628.1, from coordinate 4,619 downwards.
AAAAGATTGACTATGAGAATAAGTAAGATCATAATCAATCTTATCGTAAGGCAACATTTACTTTAAGGCATCCGCTGCAGTTTTCAAAGATCAATCTTACAGTATTGAGACGGGAGTCTGCTGACAATCATGTGCTTATCTTGTTAAGACCAGCAAATGAACTAGACAGCATATTTTCTTTGGTTTCATTGACACCTAACTCGCCATTCTTTCAAACAAAGAAGGTTCTATATGCGATCGGATTAAATAAGCTTGCTCTTATAAGGAGAGACTATAAAACAACAACGAGCATTTATTGTTGACAGACTAAAAACAAATTGGCCACTCCAATCGATTCGACTGCTATCCATAAAACATTCATGCGTTCTTACACCTGCATTGGGTCTGGAGTTTAAAAAGGGTTTCCATTGCATGCGATCAGCCAATCAGAATCAAGTGTGACAGATGGCAAGTCGACAACCAACATTCAACCCAAGTCTAAAAACAATTACATTTTTAATAACGATTAGGCTATGAAATTTCATCTGAAAATGATAAAATCGTTCGTTTGGCATACTCATGCACTACAGGTTGCTGCCTTGTGAGAGTATGGCGACGTTTACCGCCTTTATGCTTGGATTCACTCGCTTCAAATGGATGACAATGAGTATCAATTATTAGCAATTACCCAGTTAGGTTGTGAAACCATTCTTTTTTATAGTTCAAGCGAGGGTGTGAAGTTTATACTGGCCAGCAGTGTCTCTTGTATTTTATGCCTGAATGAGAATTTCAATCGTTCTCGCATCCATTCAAGATATAGCCGCCGATATTGCCAATATCCCTATCTGATGGAACAGTCGGAATTTCTTCAATAAATCTTCGGACCTTGAAGTCAGATATTCATGGAACAGCAGTGTAATATTCCCTCGAATGATGTATACAGACAGCTCAAAATTAGATAGCTAGTTAGGTCAAGGGACATTAAATGCCATGGAGTCTACATTCACTTCTTAGTTCATTTTATAGTGACTGACATGCTACCACAATGCGTTCTTTCCATACGCGACGAGAATACAAAATGCCATTGTACTTCGACAAAAGATTGTCTTCGATGTAAAACATTTTATGCAGTATTATGAAATAAATTCAAGGCAGGAATTAACCATCGAATAATGCCGTATTAATGGAGTTCTGCGCCACTGGCAGAGACGGCAACTGTACGGAGATTAACTTATTTCAGTCTTCAAGAGCTCGTTTTATAGCTACACTGTTTATCGTATACCTGCTCAACCAATGCAACTAATAAATCCATTGCCGCGTATCGAGTCAATCCAAACCCTATCCATTTGTAAACCAACAGCGTCAGGTCTAAAATTTATGAACAGTTGATATGCACATCACCAGATCAATGTAACTATCAGCGATGACAACATCACAAAGTATTTCATCCTTGAAAGCGTAGTTTGTTGAATGTGAAATCGCCATGCTTTGAAGACTCATTTAACCATTTAGCATTATAGGGATCAAACGTCACAGTATGTTACTATAGCCAGAGAGCAATTAGTAATCGGTCGACCGTGATGTTATGTTTTTTCATTCCTCGATGTGGATTACATACTGGGAGTAGGATGAAATTCAGGAGACGAAGTTCGACTTCTGCTGCCGCGGCAGCACCAGATAAAGAACAGCATACGCAGCGAGAAAAGAAAAAGAGGAAAAAGGAAGATATTTCAGCGCCAATTCCTATTGTTCTTGATGAAGAAAAACTGTATGGATTTCAAGTTAACAATAACATGTTTGTGCTGGAAGGAGGCGGGAGCACGTTAGCTTATAGTACGAGTGCAGAATCGAAGAGTCAACAGCTAGAAACACCTAGCACTGGCAGATGTACAGCGTTTACGGATGGATCAAGTGCTGGAGAGCCAGCCAAATTTAGTTTTAGTCCCAGTACTGTTGCTTCGTACGTAGGACCATCGTCTCCTAGTCCAGGTAAAGCCAATTTGAATATCAAGCACAGTGGAAATCGAGAATATTTTCGATTTTATTCAAGGACGAGGAAAAATGCCACGGGTGAGGACAGCGAGCGCGATGGACTCATTTCTGATTCCGATTTAACCGGCCCCTCTGAATTAGATTCGTGTCCAGAAACAAGTCCTTTGCACAGCTATGCTCCGTTTCCACCCAAACCTCCACGAATGAAACAGTACCGGACATTTGTTTGTCAAAATGTTTTGTGTCAGAAACAGGAGGTTTTACTGGGTCATACAGAAGTCCTATTTCGATCTTGTCAGTTCTGTTTTACCCACTATTGTTCCCCTTCTTGTCAGCAACAAGCATGGAAAGAGCATGTCAAGGTCTGTTTTTATGGTCAGATTAACTCGAATCTAGATGATTTAATACAACAGTTTAGGCAGGACGAACGCAACATATTGATTTCCGACGTCGCATACAATGGATACGAGAGAAAAGGTCGAGGGTGTGTTTTTCTGGTCTTTTCATCACCAAAACGGTTGGATCACTTTGTGCACTCAGACTTTCAGGGTTTTCGAGGTAAGCCAACGTTCTCAACCATAGCTGACCTTACGCGACATGGAGTGAAAAATGAGTACCAAAAACAGCTGTTAGAATACATTAGCAAATATGATCCGGCAACGCAACTTGTTGTTAGTATTGCGGTTGTAGTGGGCAGGAAAATCCCATCCAACCCTGTGCCTCGCAAGAAGGAAGTTACAGTAAGAAAAATTGTCCACATTCGACTTCACAATCAATATGCAAATACAAGTGTTTTACTACGAGAGAGCAGCTTACGGAAACCCATCCTTCGGAAATCCGCAGACCGGAGTCGGCGCAAAACTCTTTAGGTGAGCAATTTGTTTCACTGGCTATGGAATATCGTGGATGGTCCCTTTATTATAAATATAATGGCATTATATTGTTTACTTCCGTACATAAATATAGTGGGTGCAATTTGTTTATAGATGCTAATCGTATCCCATATACAAACATTTTGGCAAAATGCGTAAGGATTTTTCTACATAAGGGCTTTTGTGTTTTTGGCTCGTAGGTACTCAGTGTCAAATGCAAAATTTGAAAGCTTGCTCACACTGCAGATTAACGTTTTTTTCTTACCATACAGGCGTACTGTGGTGCAAGCAATGTCTGAACAACACTGCCCCCTTGATCAAGCATAGAAGCAGTACAATCGTAGGAAGTTTTAAAACAAGCTTTGAGACGATCCAATTAGACCTTCTTCTATTTCCTTGTTCTTTTAACGTAGTAGAGAGAAGACCTTCTTTCATTACTTAATAAGTTATTTATATAACTTTGTTTTTGTTATACTTAGATGCATACATGCATATATTTCTATATATATGTAGGCCCTATAAATATATGTATACATAAATTTCGGGGTACTAAACTTCATAGTCATCAGACGAAGGAGTAGAGCACTGAAACCTAACCTTGAACAAGAGGCAGCAATGTTTATTTATACATCTATTTCAAGTTTGTTTACATATATTTATATACATTTATAGATATTAATAGAGCTAAAATTAGTTGAAAAATATGTTAGTAACTAGGCTGAAGAAGGCATTTCATTTCAAACTCTTGCACTAAGACGTAAGGTGTTTTACATTTAATTAAATATACAGATGTATATGTATATATATGTATATACTTGACACAATTTAAGTACAAATGTATACCATACCTTCTAACTGACTTATTGATTTTTATCTTACATAAATTGCCATTGAAACTGCAGGGCATTTGCTTCTCCATTGCGATGTTGGAGATAAAACTCTAGCAACGGCTTCAATATACTAATTGCCATACAAATACATGTAGAAACATTATTCATAAACATATATTAGTATACATATAGATATTCCGATCATCAGCCCTTTCCACCCTTGACCGAAGACATTCCTACTTACAATAACATTTCTAAAATACTTTAAAACCTCTTAATCACATTTCATTACAAACTATTCTATAAAAATCTGTCTAGGTCAAGTCTACATATATATTTATAGATATAAATTTGAATGCATACAACCACACTCACTATGTATATATATTTTTAATCTGCAAGCAATACTATTTCGCCCTTTGAAGGCGTATGAGAATGATTTTAATTTTTAAATATTACAAGATTAGTGGCTATCATAGCTGCTACAAGTCAATTTAGAGAACTCATGTGGGACAATGTCGGAGTGCTTTAACTGCGCATGCACATGAATATTAAGGATTAAATTTGAAATGTGTTGATATCATTTTTGCATATATGATAAACTGGAATGCCGAGTGTGTAAAACATTGCTTTTACTTCCATTGAATCGTTTTAAGATGTGTATTTATACTACGAGGGTGCCTTACAATTCTTATTAATATAAACATAAATATAACGTAAGCTCCTTTATGTAATCAATATCATGCCCCCTGGGCTTGTTAGTAGAGGAATTTTTGTTGAGGCTGAATCTTTGAAAGACGGCAAACGAGCATGCTTGGAACAATACAGGTGTTATATTTCCATAACAAGAGTATTCAGGCAGCAGACACAACAACAGCAACAGCATTTTCATATGTCATAGGTACACTAAGTCATATTTGGCATGTTACGCATGCGTTAGTTTGTT
>JAAAKL020002627.1:0-25410 GCA_010016065.2 Carybdea cf. marsupialis auct. non (Linnaeus, 1758) | reverse complement strand
TTACGACAAGAAATAAGAACATGAAAAAATGGTCACTGAACATTGAAGGTAAATTTATTTGAAAGATAACTTTCTCGACTTTGTTTCCCAAAATTTCAGAAAATCTTCAAATTTTAGCTCCATGAGGGCCTTTCTTTCTTTAAGTGGAGGAATGCCAATTCTGTCTCCCGTTTGGTCGTCTGGCGCTGTCTCTGTGGTGCATCAATTTTGGTCTGTGATGAAAACACGCACTCACAACGAGCTGAGGCATAACCGGCTGTGACAGCAAGGCGGTATGGCATTGTTAGAACTGGTGCCGTATCCCCATGATTCTTGACCATGTATGTGGCCACTTTCACTAGATCAAGAGTGTCCTTTCGAGCTTCGTGTTTAAAGGACCCTTTCTCATACTCCTTCAGCAATATTCTTGCAAAACCACGGCACTCTGGCAACGCCGTTCACCACAACAGGAATGGTTATTGCCCATTCGTACAATGGAGCCAACAGTGTTGAGTCTAGAAACCAATCGTACCAGGAAGGAAGGAGATTTTCCATTGCCGACCACACACTTGTGTTTTCAGGGGCAAACCGACGATTGAAATCGTTTCCCACGTTGCCACATTGAGATCACATGTTTGGCAAAACCTCTCAATTTGTTCTTCTTGTTCGGATTCTTTGGAACATCATTAAGTTCGTTCCATCCATCTAAACCGTGTTTCCAGTCCCGGTAGCCTTCCATTGTGAACACTGTCGAAGGCGGATTAACGCCAAACACACGGCAAGGAAAGCAGAACGCAGCGTCCTTTTGGACAGAGTATTCCAGCCAGGGGCAACCTTTGTACCATGTGGAGCTGAAAGATCTCGTACCGCAGCCGGACGAAGTTGATGGGAACTTGCTTCAGCGTGGTTGAGTTGGTAAATTTTTGTTGAGATCAGCGGGTACTCCGGAACGATTTTGAAATGCAAACACTTGAGGAAAGCGTTGAAGACAACCTTGGTCCATTTCTAGTTCTGGCTTTTGTAAAACTGACACACGCAGGAACAGTGGGAAGGGTCACTGTTTGATTAACAGTTGCAGGTTGTGAATTTTCTACTCTCTTAGCTGTGCAAGGAATGTCGTCCCCGTCAGTGACCGTTTGGTGGCACTGACGTTCTTGGTAAAGAAGGTGATCTTGCGTTGAGCCATTTCAAAACCAACTTGGCAACACTTTTGGAGATGATCAATCAAACAGAAACATCACACAAAAAGTAGGTTATCACCAATTTTGATCAAAGTAAGCGCAAAAGAATTATTTCCGGTTTCGAAAGTTGCAACGGACAGTTCCATTCGCAATTTGAGAAGGACAATATCGACCAATGAGAATGCTCTATTTCAGGAGAAAACGCACGAGGAATCGAAGGCCTGACAATCATATAATCCACGAGGTTATCGAAGCATAATGGTCAAATGTTGCTCTTGGAATAGTCGCAAATTAGATCATTGATATCCGGATAAGCTTCAAGGGGCTTTTTTATATTTTTTCCGAAAATGAAACCGAATCTAGCAAAGTGTTTGAGGTGGCTCAAGGCATGTGCACAATCGCATAATCCATTTTCAGCTGAATGTAGACAAGATTGACAAGAACAACTTTGTTTGCTCGCAGGCTAACTAGCATTTCCTCATTATTTCGCTTTTCATTTCAGCTACAGAAAATTTGATGGATTTGTGATTTATCACACAATGCCTCCTGAAGCAGAATGATCCTTAGGCATTTTGCATCAGTAAAGGGTGAGGGTGTGAATGCGGTTTTCATAAACGTTTATGGTGAATATGTACAGAGACAACGCATGCAGAGAGGATTTTCTGGGGATGTCAAGAAATTGTAGGGGGGGGGGCAATTTGGGGCAAGAAATCAGCTTTGGGGGGCAATGCCCCCTTTCCCCCCCATAGCTCCATGCCTGCAAAGATATTAAAGTAGGGCAGTAAATGTGTCACTATTGATTCTGGTCGTAGACTTCTTTCCAAACAGCTATATGGCACTTTTCAGAGCATGCACTTATCATACTCAGAGAACAAATAAAAACAAACTTACTTTGCAAATTCATAGTTGGGTAGCAGATTTTCGAAATTATAAATCAAGCCATTCAAGGACGCTTAATACATTAATTTATATAATTTGCCATACTTCCAATAGCCTCATCAGAGAAGGGGTATCTATGTGGGATCAAGTAGTGCTACTGCTGTTTAAGTAGTTGTATTGTTCTTAAACAAGTCAAGTCTACATAACCCCTAGTCCAATCTACTTTAACTCTTATTACTTGCAACCCAATTTTCACTAGCACATGAAAATAACAAATCAACTTATAATTCCACTGGGCCATTCATATAGTAAATACAAAAAACGGAAAAGAGTTTGACACCCCTTTCCTACTTGTATGCATACATTTGCTTACATCATAGCCCCATCATCATCAAGCACACAATTCATTTCTGGCCAAACCCTAATTCAAGCAATATAAAGTTGTCATAATACATTTAATTGTAACTTATTCCAGCTTTGCTTAAGTAACTGGTGTATAGTCTACTACAGTGTAGAGGCCAGTTTACTTAACATACTGCACCCAGAAGATAGCCTACATATTTGGGTATTTTAAGTATCAAAGCAATTACAGTGACTGCTGTGACACAAATACAACTCAAGCAATGTTTGGAGCTCATACATTTTACAAATGTGAGAATGTAGATATGACGTGATGCCCAACATTTTCCCTAATACCATAGCATATTCTTTGTTGCACCTCACCCCCTTTCATGCAGACACAATGTAAATGGCCCCCACGTGAAATTACTAGTATTAAAACACCCTACCTTCAGAAGAATAACAGATGTTATTTATTGAAGAACTTGCCATATGCATGACCCCAAATTATCCTACTATACAGTCCTGTCAAAATGTCTCTACATAAGAAAATTGTATAAATTTGACAAGGTGATGTCTTTTCGATACTGATCATACATTTGAAAAATGGCTTTATGAAAAAGTTGACAACATATAATCAACATTAAAAAAGTGTTGTGTGTTATAAATGTAATCCACCAATGCTTCTTGCTCTTAACAGATAATTAATCACGTTCAGATTTTTATCAGTACATAAGCACAACTAATAGAAGTCTTATCTGAAGAAGGGAATTGATAATCATCAATTGCAAAGTTTGGTTTTTCTTGTCTACAAAAAAGTTTTATTTGATTGTGTATATTTCACTAGGCAACACACTGAACTGCACTGGCCAACCTTTGCACTTAATGGCTTGCTCTCCTCTTCTTGATATCAAGTTAATGCATCTAAGCTTGCCTTGGCTTTTTCCATCTCATGCAAGAATTCATAGAATTGTGGTAATGATAATTCAACAGTTACATCATCAGTCATGTCAGTTCCACTGGCAACAACCAATTTCAACTGAAGAAAGGTACTTCCAACCTTTTCCAACTCACTGCTTGCTGCAGTCACTCCAAACTTCCAATCCAAATCAACCAGCCGGTTAACAGTAAAGGTTTGATTTAGTAATGATGTGCAGATCTTCAAAAAGTTGCTTGTCCATAATCCTGATACACACTGAACCTTTTCTTCAGCTAAACCTTGAATAAAAACAAAAATAACCAATAAAAACTAAATAGATTTTTAGGAGAGTGGTGGTGGTTTGCCACTACAAATCTCCTGAAATAAAATCCAGTGACTAGTTAGACCGCTGCCATGATGCAAATGATTTGATACAGACATATTCTCTAACTGCCATGATAAAAAAAGCATGGTTGAGCAATGCCACTTTTTGTAATAATGGACTCCCCAGTATACTGAGACTAGCTGTTAAATTCCCAAGCATCTATAAATGTTTGTGCATGTATATCTGTACGTGTGCATCATTGTATGTATATAACATGTCCCGACTTCTGACTTCCGGTAAGTACATTTAATTTACGTAGGGCCCTATATACAGCTTCATCGTAATTTAAGTTTACTGAATCAAAAACAACAGAATAAGGCTGTACTGTATTCTTGAAGATTCTTACCTAACTCATACAAATCACTTTCTAGCAGTTTAGGAGATAAGTTATTCTTTGCTGCTGAACGAAAGAAGCCAAGTAAGGCTCTCACTGCATTCTTTGTGAAGTTCACAGAACATCCTGAGTCACTAGCTAAGGATTCCAATTTAGAAGTAAAGTCTTGAGGCTGGTTGAGAAGAAGGTCTATGCAGAGTTCACAAAACTGCTTAAAGACTTCAGTACCGATGCCATTTAAGTTGGAGAATTCACCCCTTTGCTGTGAGCTGACTACTTCACGTGTTGCATTCAAAACTCGATCCATATCTTACTCCACACAATAGGATATCTTTACATTCCGTTGGGATAACAAATCTATCACCAATAATAAATCCTGATAGGTTTGCAAAGTCTTGATAGCTTATGATATTTCACTATCTTTGTCACTTAATGCCAGATTTCAGGGTATCAACCCTGCAGGTCCTCCACTGATAATCAAGTCCCTCCTTGTCATCAACAAAATGCAGGGTGTTTTCTAAAGAACTTTGCCATTGAAACGTCCATTATATTCTGATCTCTTTTTCAAACTGAGGGCAAGAAGAAATGCCTTCCATATTTAATTATTTTCGCTGTTTGTGTACCATCTATGGTACGCAATGTAGTTTCACAGTGTAATTATCTAGAATTTATAACCAAGTAGAGAGCGAAGATGCATCCAGAAAACTGGAATGATTGCATGGAAATAGAGGTATGTTGTCAGTGTGTGTGTCATTAAACTTAAGCGGCGTGGAAGTGCGTATCATAAAGTCTGATCTGAAGACGCTCGTTGTGTATGTGTAGCATTGAATTGCATCCATTCATTCTCTGCTCCAAGCGTGTATTATTGAATTTTTGTTACCCTTAGTGTCCCCGTTATCGATGATCCGTCACCACTGATATGAAATAGCAGTTAATGAAGTTACAATGGGCTGATATATACATGATGTAGTGTAGGTTACGTTACGTTTAATCAAACATTAGACAGGACCTATACCTACAAGTAACAAGGATAGAGATATATAGACATACTGTCTATTATACGATAAATATCGGCCCGTATACTGTAGCCTACTGGCAATCGTACCCGAAAAGCAATACCGTAGTACTTAACATGTAGTAGTACCTGTGCTTAATAATGATCAAGAGAAATGTCAGCGCTATTACAGTTTTGTTGCCCACTCGGAAATCACCAAGGTAATGATAGTATGGTCGCGACAAGTTAAAACTTTTAAAACGAGTATGAAACGATGAAAAAAACTAAAAGTAACTCACCATCTCTTACTGTATTGAGCAAGATCCAGGTTTAATGTTTATATACATAATAACTTAATAAACATGAAGGCATATGATGCTCGCATGGATCGAACCCGGGGCCTCTCTCACCGAAAATGCCGACTCAACCACTGCAAAAAATAGTGCAATAGTCGAGTTGACAATCTGGGAAGTTATTCTCGATTTCTCACCACTACAAGCAACCTAATTTTTTCTTTTTGGTATCAGCTTCATCAGTGTCATTTCTATATATAAGTAATCAGGCAGACACACTAGCAATTATGGAATACATAATGACATAAAAAATACATATGATTATATAAAAACATTGTGACTGGCTCTTGCTCAAAGCGAGCTTTAGGAGTTCTCCTCCTGCATCAGGCAAGTGTACCGTCAAGTATCTTGAAAAATACAAAAACTCAAAAACAATGAAATATACATCTAAACACACAGGGGATACAAGCAGCGAGGACAAAAAGATATATTTTTGGCAGAACTAGTTTTCCTAACATGCACATACATGTACCTCACCTAGTGTAAGGTACCCACTACTCTACAATGCAAAAGAAACTAATAGTACATAACAAATATATATATATATGTATATAGAAAAATCCCATAAGCTATAGCAATAGTGTACACCTACCAGCAAAGGACATAAATGCCTATAAACAACCAGAGCATATGAAGGCATACAAAGTGTGGAACCTAAGATGTGACATACTCGAAGGGATGGGATGGGTGGGTAGCAAAAACTCTGAACTAGGAGGCAATGTGGCTAATATGAGGGCTAGGCACATGCACACAAATACACCTAGCAGGTTGTGATATTGTCAGCCCATGAGGCACATGATGAGTGCAAAGTTCAACCAGCTCTACAAAAACCCAGTCTTCTCCTGTGTATTTAGACTACGACAAACTCAGTTTATCTTCCGTGAAAGAGGGTTAAAATGTCTCATCAAGGAGGGTGAGGAATATGCACCATTGATTGGTGGGTAAATAGTACACACAATTGAGAACAATACCTTAGCTTCCCTAGCAGGAGGTCCTGTACACTGAGGAAGATAAATGAATAGATTACAAATAACCTATAAATTTGCAAACTTGCTCTTGCCCCCAGCAGACATTTGAAATTACTGAGGGTTAGTAGACTGTGGCGATCGGTGAAAATGCAAGTGAATATTGAAGAGATATTTGAATGGTCAACCCCCATTGATATGGATGAAATTAACCCCTGTCACATCAACCAATATAGCTCTTGATTAGTGTGTATTTTTTTTGAAGTGAAGTACTTAGTTTTTATCAGCTTTGGTGGATAAAAGCTATGCACACAAATCATAAATAAAAACAGCAAGAAATTCTTTCATAGTGATAATCTTGTATCTCAATCTATGACATCTTCCTTGAATAATATGACTAGTGGGTATTTCACTATGATCAATCAAGTGTTTATCTGACAAAATTGCCTAAGAGTGTTTTTTTTACCCGCCTTGTTGACCATACATTGTAAAATTCCTTTATCTTGCTGAAAATTTGCAATGAAGCAAAAGCCTACAATTTGAAAAAATAAAGTAGATAAAATAATATGAAAATTTACAATTTCAATTTTAAAACTCCTACCTGTATACCTGTATTCCTACAGAAGATCTAAAGAGGACCTATGTTGTAACTGTTTTAAACTATTAAAGGCATGTACTGATCCTCTTGGTCCCAATACATAAGTAAAAACATGAAATTTATTGAAATTGCATTGCTCATGTTGTACTTGTTTTAAAGATATAGTATAAGTCATTAATTTTAATTATAACAGCCGTATCTTGAGGATGGCTTGTAATTTGTAAGTTAACCATTAGCATTAGGAGCTGCATTCTATGACCCCAGAAGACCCGGCTTGAATATTTAAAAGTTAAGAATACCAAAGTGAGGATCTGTGAACATGGGACAATGTACCCTCTGATAGTGTCTCATAGTGTCACTGCCCAGTCCTGGAGAATCTATCATTGTACGAGTACACCACCTAGGCTTGTGATGAATGTCAAGTTGTAAGAAAATGGTAACACAACCTCCCCCCTCCCACACTCACATATATAGCATTCATTTCTATTTGTGCAGGCAAAAACTAATATTTTACGTGCCTGCTACCTTGACGGTGAAGGTAATGTCATTACTGCATATGAACAGTGCAGTGAAATGTCAAGTCACTTTTACTCAAGCCTGAATATATTTTAATAACTTGTCTGCATATGAAGTATTATTATCTGTATAGATAGAAACATGCTGTAATTCTTTGTTCTATTAATGAACTTCTTACAATGTTTGGTCATTGATAACACTTTGTATCATACATCCAAAAATTTGTGATAAGTGGTGAAACATAGTATTTTAAGATCGTGGTGGATCCTTAAGTAAGTCTAGGCATTGACTACTCTTGAACATCCACTATTCATGAATGCTTCCAACGTTATCAGTATATAACATAGTCCACATGAGATGCAATTCTGAGAGTAGGGATTGACTACTGTAATAAGTAGAATTGGATTCCATAGGTTGAATTAATGTGGAATAACATCCCGTCATCATCATCTTCATCACCATCACTGGTACCACTGATTTTGAGTTATATTAGTCTCTCCTTTTACAGGATTCCTCAGTTGAGATAAAGCTTGTGGCTGATCTTAATTCATCAGATAAGACAGAGCAGCTTGAAGCAATCAGGTGAGTATGATAGTTGTGTAAAGGATGTGAATATTGTCAAATAGAAAAAAACCCTCTTATCTCTGTTATCTATCAATCAAAAAGCAATCATGCAATCAGCAAAAAACCCCAAAATATTTACTGTATTTTAAAGAAATGTAATATAAAATTTGGCATCATCCAAACACCTGAAATTTTCCTGTACTGCTTACCAATCCATCTATCTTTTTCAATAAACTTGCTCCATGAGCAGTGCCTTCTCAATAGATAGTTAACTTTTATTATTCATGCTCTCTTGCCCACAAGTGGTCCAAGAGAATATCTATCAAATATAGCCAGAATCAAATTTATCAAAAGTCAAAACCCACAACAAAAAGAAACAGTTGTCTGTTATTCTGATCATATTCATGCATGTGATCGAAGGTCGTGTATTTATGTCATGCTTTCTTTGAGATATTGACAAAAATAATTTTCTTTAATAGGGCCCCACGTGGGAAAAGTACCCAGGGCCCTTCAGGTCAGAAAACCATTCTTAATCTGAAGGTTTGATGGCTCCTTGAACTCTTTGGCAGCAGGTTGCAAAAAGAGGATGGTTCTGCGAGAGTGATAAGATTGTCAATGGAATATTTGCCCTTAGGTCGAGTCATTTGATTTCTATTTTCAGCTAATGTGTGCTCCTTTTTGATAGCTCACCTTCAGACCTTTTTTGACTGGAGATATTTGTACCCAAATTTTCAATGATGTTGAGCGTCATCAGAGACTTCAGAGCAGAAAAGCAATTGATGTGTTGTTTCCATACAGAAATATGACAGAACAGTGAGATGGGGATATTAAGTGTGCTTTGGGATTTATCAAATTTACCAAATGAGGGGAAAAGCAACTTGATTAACATAGTACTACACTTGGATTTGATGTAATGAAGAGACTAGCAAATGATCATGCCCATTAAAGTCACCCACAACAAAAACAGACACAGCCACCAACAGTTCATCATAAAACATGTCTTTGACACTGCCATCAAAATCGCAGGAGGATAGGGGGGGGGGGCATATACACAGACAAACGTCAGTATAGTCTGGTCAACTATAACCTTGATTGCAATTATCCTTTTGTTTACTCTATTCACTTCAATAACCCTTTCTGCCCACCTACTCTCTAAAGGGATACCACACCCACCCATTCTATCTGACATACCTACCCAATAGAATTTATACCTGCTATCCGTACCATGAATCATTGTAGCAGATTCTTCTCTCCACCTAGACTCCTGAATACAGCAAATATCTATTCCTCTTCTCCACAACACTTTGATTACCTCACTTGACCTACCACACATTGCCCCTAAATATCAGGTACTACTGCTTAGTCGTATATCATTGAGAGGGAGTTGATACATTTGCTGGATAATGCTTTGAGGCTGCATGCATACAAAAACCTTCCTACCATGCACCACACCTTGGCAAGCTCTTGCATGACCGTAGATTCTTAGGGGGATGCAGGGACTTCCTTACTTTTCAGGATGGGAGAACAACAGCTGCTTCAACCCCCCCACTTTTGGGCCCAAAATGTCAAATTGCCCATGTTTAATCCTTTTGATAATCCCCCCTTCTTACAATGAGCTGTGCCCATTGGCTCTGGCATCGCTAATGCAGTTGTTTAAAATACTAAGAATTGTCATTGGAATTAAGTGAATTAAGACATTCTGCAGGCCACATGCCCTTGCAGACACCTAACCTGCTGGCTTGATATTGATGTTTTCATAGTGTTAACTTTAAATAGTCTTTCTTCTATTTCTTCTCTTGTCTTCATAGAAAAATAAAGAATGCAATTATTGGCATTAAGGTCATGAAAACGAAGGTGTTAGCTGTGGGACTACTTCCAAGGTTTGTTTGTTCTTCTGGATTGTACGTTGTTTTTAAACATTATTGTTCTGTAGTAGAGACTTCTACTTGACCATAATTCCATACTAGAGATAGTAACTTGGCTAGTGTCTATTCCAGGGGTTATCAACCACAGGGAGTTCTTGTCAGGGCTTTGCCAGGAGAATAGAAAGCCCCAAGGCATGGAAATCCAAGATGTAGTTACATGAGGCCTGAGACCATGGAGGCATGTAGTTTTTCAGCCTCAAGTCACTGTCTCATGTGAACCTAATTTATTGGTTTTTTAATTATCACAGTAAGTCATATAGTTTACCTGAGAAGTTGAGAATAATTTGTTTAAATATGATGGTAAAATTGATGGTAGGCTAATGATCTTTGACAAATTTGTAAATACAGTTCAACATGTAGCTGGATTTTATCTATGTTTTATTTGACATCAAAGATAAGGTCATTAGTACAGCGAAAGCATGAAGACGACCAACCCTGAGCTTGCCTGCCATGATCCCAGAGGTACTGTGCTATGTCATCTGCTCTCTTGAAGTGGGAAAACTATTTTCTGAGAGGTAGGACAGAGAGGGGAATGCAAGCTTGAAGAGATTGTCATCTGAAGGGGAAAAGTAACTGCATTCCTAGTAATGGCCTCTGCCTTGAACAGGTTGAAAAAATAAAGAAAAAAAGAAAACAAGAAAAAAGGATAAAGACATTTGCATTGATATAAGATGAATTAATTCACAGGTTTATTACCCAATTTTCAGCTGATGGTGTTTGTCTGTTGCCTGCTATCTAACAAAGTAAAGAAGGATTTTGCAGTTGTCCAACTCACCTGGGCATGGTTTTTTACTGAGTGACACATCATGACTGCAGTGGGAATATCCATGTGCTGTGTCTGCCGGTGGCCCTCTTGCAATAGTTAACAAATTCGAAGATACAACACATAAGTGAAATTATAAACAATATTTTGCTGCATTTTGTACAACAGATAAATAGCTGATAGAATCAGGAATCACTTTTAGAAGTCATGAAAATGGCAAGTGAAAGTTTCAGATAGATGGGAAGAAGTGCTCACAAATTCATTCTGACCAAATGCACTGTGGAAGATATGGTCATGAGAGTTTGAAAAATCCCCTGTTGCCCTATAAGAAATAAAATTGCATCATCATCAAGTAGAATTTTCTTTGACTCATTTGACAAGTTCTCTTCAACACTGCCAGTCCCCCATCTCCCTGTTAATGCCTTCCAAATGCAGTCCAGTATCATGTACTAATGGATGTGTATATATATGCTGAGGTCTTCCCATGGATCATTTACAATGTTTTGGTTGCCAAAAAAGGATGTGACTAGTGACTTCATTCTTGTTTTTCCACCTATGACTGGGAAGTTTGAGCCTTCTTTGTTAAATAACTGTCAAGAAAGGTTTCCATAAAGACATTTATCTGCTCAACATATTCACACTTTTCATCTAGAATGTGTTACATAGTAATGTGATTGACAGTTCCTTAAAAAGGAAGAGTTTTTTCTGGGAGTTTACATATTATATAGTAATATATTTGAAAATCATCTATCTTTTGTCAATGATATCTGAAATATCAGTGATCTGTATGTCATGATTGTAGTAATAATTCACAGTTCTGTCTCTTGTTTGCCTTGTATCAATTCATTAGCACATCTTATTATTGATTATCGTTTCTGCTTCTCAATATTCTGCAGATTACTTTCACTTATGGTGGAGGATGATGTTGATGTGGAATTTGCCATTGAAGCAGCTGCTGTACTTGGGAGCTTGGCTCGAGGTTTGTCATGAAGCCAACTGTTATGGTTAGATTTGAATTAGAGCAAATAATGTAGTAAAGCACCCTTCATCACTGTTATGTAAGGACTATGCTATGCAAAGGCAAGAAGGTTATTGCTGTTGACAGCACTTTGGAAAATTCCCTAGCTATTTTTTTGTTTCAGGGCAGGGAGACATGTTGGTAAACATACTGACAGCTGTAAGAAAGGTTAAACATTAATTAAATAATTTGTGAGCCATTGAGCTTCTTACATAGAACAGTCATGAGTGGCTGCACATATGATCATATTTTAAATCCTTGTGTTTTTTGAAAATTTTATTTTATGCATTTGATTTTATTTATGCTATAGGAAGGTAACACTTTAACATTTTTGGTAGACTGCAAGCACAATACCAGCAATGCATTAGAATAAAAAGATCTTGAGGCAGAAGGAAAGATCCTTTACCTGGATTCATATGCGCAGATTATATGTAGCAGCAGAGCATTGTAAAGTTCTTGTAGTAGAAATTAGCCTTCCACAACTTTGCATTAGAACAGGTTTTTATAAACACTTGAAGATCAAACTTTGTAGCTCAGACGTGTGATAATAGTAAGGTATAACAGTATTTTTTTGACTTGTGATGTATTCATCTTTTGTCTTCAAGGATCAGAAAAGGACCTAGAAATGGTATTAGAAACCGATGCTGTAGCTCTACTTTGTAAAGGTAAGTTTTGAAAGAACTACGTATAGTATTTTCACCATCAATAGTACATATTTTTGTCTTTGCACTTCATTCCATTTGGCTACTGTTTCTGTCCTTATTGTTTATTCATTTCCCCCCCTTCATCTAGCCATTCACTGTTTTATAGCTACTCTTTCCATGTTTCCATGTTTCATAGTTGTTTTCTCTTTTTTTCAGTCTCATTTTCTTTTTTCTTTTGTATTTTACTTTTTCTTTCTTTTGCTCTTACTTTTCCCAATGGTTCTCAATTGAGTGGTAGTAAATCTGCTTCAAACTTGACATGGTTACTGTAGGGCTATATTATTTCCCCCCTAGGGATTTGTAGTGAAAATCAAAAACTGGTTTCAGCTTGCTCCAGAGCGTTGAGGGCATATTCGTTAACACAGCAAGTTTCATCAGAGATAGTGTTTCAGGTATGTCACATTGTATCAGTCTTCATTTTTATAAGATCTTGTTAAACATTTTAATGGGTGACCAGAACCCCCTAAACCCTCTTCAGAAATCAACTAGAAAGTCCTTTAGGAAATTTGATAATTCGGAAGATTCCTCAACCCAATGAGTAATAGTGGACTTTAGTAACATGATTTGTTTAGTATGGTTAATCGATTGGAACAGTTTTATAAAATTCAGAGTTTAATTTTTAGCAAGTGACTAATACATTAGTACATTCCATTAGTAAGGACAAAAGGAGGAGGAAATTGCAATGATTTCAGATTTGTCCATTTTTGAGTGAACAGATGAAGATGCAAGTGTCAGCTTTTAACCAACTGACAGACATACTGATTTCTGATAATACAAGAAGCTGACAGAAATTGTGCTGAAACTCAAAGACAGCAGGTTTTATATATACTGTTATGTTTAACTAGAGGAATAGAATCAACAGATAAAGAGACACTTTTGGTAGACATACTTCAATGATCTCAACCAGTCCACAGACATGTGAACACTACAGTGAAGTGGTATATGATCCCAAGGACTGGAGATCAATCTAAAACGTTTCTTGCATATAATTTTTTTAATTTGGATATGTATCCTACAAATATTTGTAGCTCTTCGCCTGTTATGGGGTCAAATGAGGGGGGTGCTATGTGGCAAGGCCTTCTGCATAAAAATCTGCCCTTGCAAAAAATCTTGGATCCTTTGTTTTATTAAGGGATCAAGTTATCAATCTTAGCAGCGTTTGAAAGAGAAATTAAATTGCATAGTTAAGTTTCTGCCATAAAGAATAACTTTTTTGTTTTATGACATTTTTATAACACAAGGTGTATCAAGCTATAATCGTTACATATATTATTCTTTCCTACCTCCCACCCAGGTGAATTTTCTCTCCCACCATATACCCATCCTAGTTTATAGTTTATTGTCTGTTGTATTGAATTATTTGCAGGCAAACAATTTTCTGTGTTAATGTTTGTCTTGAAGCTGTGATAGTTATTTCACACGCACTAGAAACATTAGTTTTACTCCTGTAGGTGTTTGGAAGGGAACTTTAATAAGAGCAATCAGTTCCAACATATTTCAGTCTTATGATCTTGATCAAACTATTACTGAACTCCTGCAGTATTTTTAGTATTGGTTGATTTTTAAATTGAATAGAATTCTACAAAATAGAAATCCAATTAGGCATTAAACATAGGAGGGTTTAAGAAAATTCACCCAGGTTGAAGTTATTCCTCTGTACTGAGAAAGTGAGTATTGTTGCCCAAGTGGTCTGTTTTTTAGTCGCCTTTTTTGCAAATCGAGAGATGAAAGTAGCACTTTGGAGTTTACCATTTCCTTTGGAGAGTTCTGTAAAGCAAGGTGGCTGATGATTCCATTCTCCTGGTGTGTACTTTTGCGTTTGCGTTTGCATTGGCATGTTAATGTTGGAGGTAGCGTAGGACTGCCATGTCTGGAACTTTCTGTTTTCAGACTGCTTTCCTTTATTTATGATCTTGGCATTTTAAAATTTAATATCAATCTCCATCTTCTTGTAAATCTTTAATTTTTGTCTGTGATTACATCTATTTTTCTGTTTACTTCTTATTTCTACTTCTTTCAAAGTAACTCAGTACCTTAAATTGGCAACTCTACCTTGTATTGAGTGAAGGATTTAGAAAACAACCCCCCCCCCCCCAAAAAAAAGGCCCCTGGCAGTCGCTGCCAACCAAGTGTGCTCGATTGGTTTGAGACTTGCTGCATTTTGACTTAACCTACGTTTTTTTTGGGAAGCTTGAGAGGAGTAGCACACCTTCATAACCTGAATTTTGTTCCTACCCCATAACGTACTGAAAAGAATTTTCCCCCCCAAAAAACCCCACCAAAACCAATAGATAGAAATGTGGGTGGGGGTGAGAGCAATAAAGATAAAAAGATCAATATCATCAGTATCATTTATTTTTTACACCCTGGTGTTTACCCCCTAATATTTACTCTACTCATTCTATGTCATAGTTTTCCACTTCATAAGTGGATGTCCACGCGTCAGTGTTATTAGCATCCATGTATGAAACAAGCGTTTAATTGAAATACTGCATATTGTTTGTTTTGTTAAGATTTATAAGAAAGAGAAATTTTCAATTTCAAGATTTCCAAATGTTTTGGTTTACTTGACGTCATATATGTATCGTCCTTGTATAGAGTAAATCCATACATTGTTTGGAACTTTCTGCAAAGCTACCCACTGTTACTGTGTATTATTATGTGCCTGATAAAAGCATTTTTACTTACATTGTTCTTTATATGTATAGACAGTTATTCACTTACTAAATATTACTTACCATCAATTTACTGCACTCATATATTTCAGACGTAGACATGTTTTGTAAGGTTCTTCATTTATGTTATCCCCTTGTTGTGTATACAAACTCTTGTCAACAAGGTATTACACTCATGTAGTAATTCCATTAAGTGTTAGGACGCTAATAAATTAGGACATGTTTAGTTTTGTATATTTGCTTGCTCTAATTTATTTGTCGGCTTAGGATTTTGCTTGTGATGTTTATATGCTTAAAAAAGTGCTTCCCTATCAACAAGGTTTAGACTTCTAGTCCGCATCACATGTTGTTCCGAAATATACCCGAAAGAGCATTAGTAAGCCGAAAATTTGGTACGAAATTATTTGAAATGGTCAGAATACTTTGAACCTGTAAATCTCACCTTCAAGTAAAAGATGATAAAAACAACATTCCTTGGATTGAGATTATCCCAATCGACAACTATTCCATTGTTTTCCCCTCTACCGTAGTAGGTGGACAGAACCATGAAGGAAAACTTTATGAGTGTCCACAAATTATTCCTGGCAAAGGTGTAAATTTGCCAATAAGCTTTCTTCTTAGTTCGGCATTGGTCGTTTTTTTCTAAGATTAGAAACCCAGCTAAATTTCTAAGTGACTTGCAGCGGTAAGGAAAACGTAAACGCACCTTCGAACGAACATTTCGTAGATGAAGTAAGATGTTGGATGGTAACAAGTGGTAGGCCACAAAGACATCCTGTTACATAGGAAGGAAAGAGATATTTTAATATGTAGAGAATAATTTCAAAGGAATCCTCAACTGTTAGGCAACCAACCATACAATATTTTTCCAGTCAATGAATCATACATATAGATTAAGTGGAATCTGTCGGTCTTTAATGCCCGATCAGAGAGCTGGAAAGACACGCGGAGGATGTGGTCGCGGTATGACTCGATATTCGAAGAATATAAATATCTAGTATTCCGGCTGATGTAGGTGAACTTCAGTTTTTCAAACTTCCATGGGACCAATCTTATTATTTCCCACTAACCGGAACTGATTAAGGTCTTGTATAAAAATATATGAAGAACTATTTCGCTTAGCATTTATCCACAAGCTATTGGCATACTTATGCTGGCCATAGCGGTTTCAGACTATCGTGAAGTAGCCCTCAACCAATGTTTGCTATTCTCTTTCAAGCAGGATTGCAACGTCATTGTCCGCCTGGTCACTCTTTTGCAACAGTCCTCGGTTGATGCTGCTTGTGCCGCAAGTACACTCTGCATGTGCTGTAAGGTAGGTTTGTTTGTGTTTTTACAGAACACTGGTAATCAAGGATTCCTTCAGGAGTATATTTATTTTGATACGCCAGGCATTGTTAGTTTTATGTAATTATTTTCGAGTATTTTCAAAGCTCCCTATAATATTCTTTGCAGACAATGTCCGTATTGCTTTGTATCTAAAAGAGTTAATTCGTAGGAAAAAGGCAATGTGACAGAACTTCCCTAAGTAAAGCGCTGAGGAAGAGTTAATCTCTTCGAGTGGATCGAGGGCTTTCCTTCTGTTCATTTGTATGTGCGTTTGAATATTACGAGGACGTGGTATTAGATTTGCGTAAACAAATGCGTCTGAGCATGCCGTATCATATGGTTTGTACCAATGCTTCCATTTTTTTAAATTTGGTAACGCGTTGATTTTTTGTGGTTGAGAGGGCGTGAGTATGTGAGGGAGCTTATTGTGGCACTTTAAGGTCAGGCACTCGTTGTGAACAATATGAAATTTACTTCACGTTTCCTGTGAAATAGCCGGTGCCAAAAGCCGTCCCAGAACTACACGTCTACACTCTCTAAACTACATCTTTCCTAAGATCTGCGCCACACTATGCCAACGTATCAAAGCAATCTATACTAATAAACCCCTGCTCCTATGGCCAATGTTCGGTTTTATGGTACACGCCAGATTGCACGCTTGGCACTTTCTTTTGATTTTTTGTCGTTGTTTTTTTTATACTCCTGACCCCAGTGTAAATCCTCTGTATCTCTAGTCAACTAACCATAAGATTCCATTAAGGGTGATCCCTTTTAAGCTTTGTTTGGTCTTGCGGGTGCCAGCGATCACGTATGACCATGCGCAGATGCTTCTTGTGACGGCTAATTACGTAACTAATATGTCAGCTGCGCTCGCCAGTAGGTTTAACATATGTGAACTTCCTGGGTGCCCGCCAGCAAATAGTGAAGTCATTTAAGTTGTTTACCCAGTCAAGGTTCAAATACTTCAAAACATAATTAGCAAACCAGAAGTTCTTTTCTTCCAAAGGATACATCTCTTGAAGTTGATTCAGACATTGTCATAGTGACAAACACAAGTGAAGAAACAAAGAGGCGACATACAATATCTATAGTATGGCCAGCATCTACAACAAAACCATGATCTCTGAAAAAGACTGGATCGAGCTTCCCATTGTTTCCAACTATGAAAAAGTGTAGTCACGAGTACTGGCCCCCATTAGTTAAAAAAGCGCGGGAAAGTCCGCCGTGTTGCGTAAGATTGTTTATAAGCTTTCTGTGATGGGGACGGAAATGGCGTCCAAAGACTGATCTCACTTTGAGACGAAGGATGCTCGATCCAGCGTTTTTCAGAGATCAGTGAACAAAACCCTTATAGGCAGATACAACTAAATAGCCCCCCGAATTGTCGCCTTAAGACACACCAAAACGAACACCCTTCGCATATTACTTAAGCAAATTTCAGTCAACAAGTACGAGTAAGTAATCAGCTATCTTCTCACCCATGATCTTCTCTCACCCTATAATTTTCTTTATTTTTTTAAAGTACAGTAAGGTGATAAAAATTTTCCTCCCGCTCTATTTTGTCGGTTTGTAGTCATACATTTTGGCGCCTAAGGTCTAGAAAAGGAGGTCAACGATTGCAACCGGAGATTGAGTGCTGGCGCCCAAGTTTTGATCGCTCAATAAATTGCCTAATTGGAGATCGGCCTTGAGGGGTATGAACGTCATCACACGATCATACTCCGTACACTTACTATTACCCATGAAACAGCCCCTGGATCATAATTATGATCAGTCCTTTGTTTGGGCAACATCCATGCTCTTCTTTCAACTGACTGTAACCTCTGCCTTCGCCCGTACAGTGTTCCTATTGTCACTGAAGATGAGCCTAAGAAGTTACTAGTGTATAAATCTGCAAAACCCGGACGTCCGCTGCTTATTTGGGAATGAGGGCTGGTAATTATGTGCAGCGACCGAATGATGAATCACACAGACATAGAGTGCCCAACCGTATGGATCTTCAAACAATTCAGATTTTATAAACCTGATGCTACAATTTCATAAATTCTGACAGGAAAGTACGCGAAAAGCTCAGCTATTAAAAGAGTCAAATGAAAATTGGGCGCAATGTTGTATTTACTGTGTTCTAACGGTTCGGAACGTCCGGATAGCAGTCAAAGGAAAAGTCGTCAAAGCTATTAGATTTGAACGACAGTTTTTCAACTCCGGCTACTTAAGAGGAGTGACCTTTACAAAACCCTGCTGAGCTTTGTCGGCAACCGATGGAAGCTGTATATAGTTGAAACTTCTATTGAGGACATCGCCTAGTACTTAAGGTTTCACTGCTTCCAAATGTGTTTCTCAAACAGTAATTTCTTGGCAGTTACTAAATGACAATATTTTCTTTAGCCAATTTTGGGAATGTTTGTCACTTTTCACGTATCTTGTCATTTGAAGAAAGATAATGATTCTTTGTAATTGGCAGTATTAGATGTTTCATCGACTTAACGTTAACTAATGTGATACCAAATATGTTCAGAAAGGGCATTTACACGGTGAGGGATGTGGGTTTTTTTTAATACTAGATTCCTTGGCAGTTATAAGATTCCCAGATAATTCACACTGTCCAGGCACTGCGTTTGTTCTGGCTGGGATTACAAGAAAATGTGGAGTGTGATAAATGGACTTTTGCATCCTGAAGACAGGCTTCACTTACACGGTCCCCAAAGTTTATGGGATAGCCTTGAAAGAAATAGTTGCGCAGCACTCCAAGTAGATAAAATAGCATTTAGTAAAGCAGTTACTCAGCATCCTCCATAAATCAGATAGAGTTTGGTAAAGCATTTAAGTGTACCACTTGCATAGTCGAGTGATATTTGTACCAGAGGTCACGGATATGTGTTGATTAGGCTTACTTACCGTGTAACTGTAAGGCGTATCTAGTATTAAGAGCTATCCAGTACGCTGTAACCGAAGGCTGATTGCTCGTTGATGCGATTAGGCTATTCACTTTATTCGATGTTAACCTGTGTTTAATAGCTGGTTTAGTAATGTAGTGCGGGTAAAGTTTGAAAATGCAGTGTCACTATCTTCTCTCCATGTCCTTCCCTGTTTTAGACCCCAAGTCATCAGTCAATGCTTTATGAAGCAGGTATTATTCCAGCCCTAGCAAAATGGCTGCTCTCGGAAAACGTCATGGTCTTGATGATGGTTATGAAGTGCTTTTCTGCGTTAATCCACGATAATGCAGAATTAGCCAATTGCGTGGCCCAGTGTAAGTAATTTTCTGACTACAGTTAACACACACTCACATATCCACACACACACAAACACACACACACACACACACAGACAGAGATAGAGAAAGACACACAGACACACAGACACACAGACATACACAGGCGCACGCGCACACACACACACATACACACATACACACACGCATTCACGATCATCAGGCAAACATACAAGTCGCATTAAACTGCACATATTTAAGTGACACCAACAACGTTACGAACAAAGGCACACAGTGGAGATACATATACTATGAAAGATACACCAACAAGAGTAGCCTTATCCAAGTACCCGGGGACGTTGTAACATTTGTCTGGAAGAATAATCTTATTTTAACAAGCCGACAAAGAATCGCTTTTAAACAAAAGGTCAGAGTTAGTGTCGAAATGCCATCATGTAAATCGTTTCATTGTTCTTGCCTTTGTTGGTGCGACTTAAATATTTGCAGTGTAATGTGACTTATATGTTTGCCTGATGATCGTGAATACGTGAAACTCGGAGTAGCAAATTATCATATATCATCTTTTAGTGTCTTTTCCCTGTGTTGCTTTGCATTTATGCATCGAGCACTCTTGTATATTCAGATAATCGTCCTTTTTTTATTTATTGTATTCACCCTGATCAAGGCCGAAGCCACTTCTAGGAACTACTTTTCCTTCAATCTATTCATGCTTCCTTTTTTATGCTTACTTTTCATGCTATTTTATGCTTGCTATTGATGCATGTAGTCCCCTCTCTGTCCTATCTTTTGAAACATAGTTTCCGACTTCACGAGGGCAGATGACAGAGCACAGTACCTCTGGGGTCGTGGCACGTAAGCTCAGGGTCGGTTCGAACTCACGACCCTCGGAATGTGAGTCTGACACTCTACCACTATGCCACTACTGTGTCCTGATTATAGTTACATATATTTCAATTTATTTATCAAAGGATTTACTTGTGAACATCGGTCGTACCACATTCCCCCGTTACAGCATGCGCACCCACTGTTTGTAAACGCTCTTTGTTGAAGGTTGCTATGTGCCTGAATTTTTAATTTTTATTTGATTTTTACATTTTATGTCTTAATGACATTATACATATATTATAATAGTTTAAAGCTGCGTTGTAAGTTTGTATCACCATTTCCACTAATTAAGTTCTAAAGACCTGTGCAAGCCTACTTTAACTTCTGTTTTCTGTTCATTACTACAGATGAAGTGTCAGGCATTACGCTTCAAGATTTATTTATTAATTTGTTGTCACGTGATAAGTCAGACGAAGTGCAAGTTGCAGCTGCGGAATGGTGAGTACCAACAATCACAGAAGTTCCTACTCTTATAAATATAGTTCAAACTGGGTTTTAAACCCATCATCACCATTGTCACTCATCACTCAGCACTCATCACTCATCACTCATCAGTTTACAATCATCACTCATCAGTTTACAATCATCAATCATCTATCATCAATCATCAAGCATCAATCATCAATCATCGACAATCAATCACCAATCCTCAGTCATCAGTCGTCAATCATCATCACCATCAATTGTCATCATCATCATCATTAATCATCAATTGTCATCATCATCAATCATCATCACCGCACACATGATACTGCTTTCTCTGACGAGACTGATCCATTGTAGAATATCATCAAACCAGATCCTTTTTGTCGTTCTCGTACATTTTCGGCGGTTCCTCATACTAATGATTTTGGTGTTTTTGCGTACCCAGACGCGGTGAAAGTGAAGTTTTCTTTCCTTAATAGTTTCTGTGATTATTTCTGGATTCTCCTGGTTGTCTGGTTGTTTCTTATATACCAACTGAAAAATTCACCTGCAGTAGTCTTCCGTGTGAATGTACCACCGCACTATCAACTCAGGCTCACTTAAGCCCTCACTCCCCTACTTGATGGAGGTGTATGCGGATTTACCTATAGAAAATCTGAGACATTGCTGAGTTCGTGACTCTTTAATCATTCATTTCCATTTTCTTGATAACATTTTGTTAAAAGCTGCAAAATTAAGATTTTTACAAGACAACCCCCCACCCCCTCTGGCTCCACACACACACACACCTGCACGCCCGCGCACACTCACACGCCCGCGCACACTCACACGCCCGCGCACACTCACACGCCTGCGCACACTCACACGCCCGCGCACACTCACACATCCGCGCACACTCACATGCCTGCGCACACTCACACGCCCGCGAACACTCACACGTCCACGCACACTCACACGCCCGCGCACACTCACACGCCCATGCACACTCACACGCCCGCGCACACTCACATGCCCCCGCACACTCACACGCCCACGCACACTCGTACGCCTGCGCACACTCACACATACACGCACGCACACACACTCATTCCATTTTTGTTTTCAGCAAGAGATACTTATTTATTATTTCATTTTCAGCTTCCCTGTGTTTTTCTTTCCTAGTTTAACTCGTCTTTATAGAAATGGACTTCTTCAAGAAGCAACTGACGTCCAAACCAAGGTAACTGTAATTTGCAATATGTACAATGTGGGCTGTGAATTGGTCACTAACCATGACGTGGCATAGCGAGTGTCGCTGCGTCGAGTTAGTCTACAAGTGTGATTACAGTTATTATCAATGAACATTGCCATGTTAGGGCAAAGGCAGCGTAAGCATGCGTGGATTGAGAATCCGCATCTAAATCTTCTGTGTAGTTTCATGTGAGGCTCTTTAATGACTCACTGAAAACGAGGTTTGAAGACGCTCCGCGGTTATCATTACCTTGAGACTAGAAACTAATGGCAGAAATCATTAGGCATCTTCCATGTATAGGCGTCTTTTAAAAGCAGGTAGTGATGTAGCGAACCGTTTAGGTTCTCAGACCATTAAGCTTCATGCCAAATATCCAAGTCAAAAAGTCAGGTACCAAGTTTATCAACTGCTGACCGCGGTTTTAGCTATCAGTAAATCTGTTTCATTGCCGAATCTTTCGCTGGAATCAACCAAATGGACATAACTGTATACCATCACCGCTTTTTTATATATGTAAACGAAATCATGTAACCTGCAAAGTTATAAAAATGGAGAACGTGTTATTATAGAAGCGAAATGGTCCAGCAGTAGTCTCCATACTTTGCATCTAATTTTTGGCACTGGATGAGGCCTTCAAACGAAAGAGTCCGATGATCTGAAAGGTCTGCAATGTTTGCAACTATGACAGAAACTAATGAACCCAACTATCACAGCTGGAAAGAAATTTACACTGAGTTAGTGTCCTTTATCTTTAGCTAGATGGCACTGGATCTCACCTGCTCGATTCGAACAAGCTAAATCCCAGACGAAAAGTAATTTAAAAAGGGCGAACTTCGTAACTTATCCTTCAGAACCTGTCAGACGGACACGCACCTGCCTCGAACACACTTCACTGTATTATGAGTGCGATACTTGATACAAAGCCTTGCCGTTAATTTATGCAATCGCTGCTCTAAAATCGGGCATATCTGTCAACTGGACCTTCGTTTTGGTGTACGCTTTTATCATGCCCTTTCGAAATCGTACGAGTGTGAAACAGGGTATATCCAGCGTGCACTAGGAATGTGCCGAAGGTGGGATAGACGGTGAGCTCCTTTGGAATGAATTTTAAGGGAGTTGGCAACTCTTATAACTCAGGTAATCATCGTTATC
The DNA here is from genome assembly GCA_010016065.2 of Carybdea cf. marsupialis auct. non (Linnaeus, 1758). NCBI lineage: Eukaryota > Metazoa > Cnidaria > Cubozoa > Carybdeida > Carybdeidae > Carybdea > Carybdea cf. marsupialis auct. non (Linnaeus, 1758). Next base: position 2,061 of record JAAAKL020002627.1, on the reverse strand, counting down.
ATCATTGTGATTATCATCGTTATCATTAACCGTACCACTATCGTTATTATTATCATTATTGTAGTCGTCTTTATCATTATCATTTTCATCGTTGGCGTCATCGTCGTCGGCATCATCATTATGACAGATCATGGCTATGGTGATGATGATGATGATGATGATGTTGATGATAATCATGATGATGATGATGATGGTGATAATGATGATGGTAATAATTATAGTTGTGATTATGATTTATACACCAACGATGATAGTCATATTTTTATGTACACTCTGGACCGTATTTTTGTACACAACAATTACGCTCATGACCTGGATAAACGAACGTGCGTGGCGTCCAGAAGTGGCGGTTATTGATAAATGGTCATTTTTGCCCCCTGTATAGATACTAACGACGTTGGTGAGAACCTGTAAGCTGGATAAACCTCGACCACTCAGGGTTCTATCCACCCAAGTGTTAGGTAAGTTGTATAGATGTGTGCAATGATACTTCCCAAAATTTATAGTTACGTTGGATTAACAGTTGAAGATGTTAGTATGAATAAAAACCTAGTATTTGCTGTATTAAGCTTTTTGACATACGAGGCTACGTGGTATCCAACTACAGGCAACTTGCTACCAGTACTTGTGTCCTATATGTTTGGTAGTCCGCAACTTTTAGTCTGGCCGTCGGCTACTGCAGCTTGAAGTACATACAAATTTTTATTCTAAGCTACTTTGGCTTGTAATGAACCTATCAAAATGAAAATCAGGACAAAAACTGAAACATCTTGGTTGCGACCACATCGCTGCCTGGACTGTAACCAGCAGACGCCATATTTCATTTGAATAGAATTTAGATATTAAGTGATCCAATTAGTTGACTGGTTGGAAGATGTTTGCATGGTTCCAAAGGCGCACCTTTTTGGAGCTTGGTTGTGTACAATGTACCTGAAATAATAGACGTCGCGGCAAAATAGTTTATACACGTGCTTGGTGGTATAGAAAATAGGCTGCCTAGAGGATCTTAGTTCTGACCTACCTTTTAAAGTTGGACTGACACTCCTTATACAGAGAGAAACGCAAGCACACTTACTTCCTTGATAATTGTCAGGTGATTTCAATCACCTATATGTGATAGATACATAGCATTAATCTTTTAACAGCGACTCCTAAGCGATTTGTCAATGCATTTTTGCCATCATAGTCTATTATATTGTTGTGCTTTCTTTGCGTGTTTTAGGTCTTCTTATTGAGGAAGACAGCAATCTACAACAGATCGCCTCTATCTCAGATTACTTAATCCTATCCATTGCTGGCTATATTGAAAATTGCCATTTCCGTAAGGACTCCAATGATCACAGGTACAAAGAGGTAGGTACTTTGCCATGTTTATTTAAAGAATGCATGTTTGTGTAATAGTTCCCAATTCATGGAAGAAAACAGGAGAATTTCATCATGTTCCATTTTAGTTCAGAGATGAACAAACTGGGTAATTATTTTTGCTTTCCCCGAATTTTCCCTCTTCGTTTTATGTTTCTTTTGTTCCTTCTTCCGCCCCCTTCTCGTCATTTTTTCCTGTTCATGATATTTTTCTATCTCAATTTCTTCCCGTTATTTTTCTCTTTGTCCTTCTTTCTTCCCTTATCTTTTCTTCACACTGTTTTTCCGCTTTCTCTTGCTCTTCTTTCCTTTACCTCCTTCCGTCTCTTTATCGCTTGTCCTTTTCCTTTCCTTTGGCTTCCTATTCCACAAAGCCGGCACAAGAAGTCAAGCTTTTTTTTGTGCTTCGACGTGACGATGTTCGGACGAACTTTCTTGCCATTGTTTACATTGAGTCTGCGATGACGTCGAGGCGGGCTTTCACATTTAAAGTGCTCTGCACATGAGTGAAGGCTTATTCATATAAGCATCTCCTTAGATTCTTGAAGAAGGGATTGTGATGTGAAACTTTACCATAATTTGAGAAGCTCGTTATTGTCTGTAATTCATTAAATCAATATTTATAAGCTATTAGTTGGCAATTAACTCAGAATCGAGTACGATTTATTCCTTGAACTGAAAATTGTATGTGTGCGTGGG